>CABFOW010002902.1:8433-32551 GCA_902141385.1 Timema californicum | reverse complement strand
AATATATTTTTTTTTTTTTACTTTTTGAAATTTTCCCTTCGGTTGCAGGCAAGAAGCTATAAGTTTGCCAAATTTAAAGTTTCTAGTTCATTTGGAAGTGGGTAAACATTAATGTCAGTGAGTGAGTCAACCATGTGGATTTATGATAGTATAATAGTAACCTCATATGTGTGAAGTAAAATTGTTGAATTATTGAGTAAATTTACCCTCATTACATCCTACCAGGATTTAAGGATTTTTCCTTCCATCGATAGTGTAGTCTATTGCAAGTGTCAACCATGTGGATTTATGATAGTATAATAGTAACCTCATATGTGTGAAGTAAAATTGTAGAATTATTGAGTAAATTTACCCTCATTTCATCCTACCAGGATTTAAGGATTTTTCCTTCCATCGATAGTGTAGTCTATTGCAAGTGTGAAGTCTTATCTATGCGGCGATACAAGCGGATTATAAACAAAATGATTAAATGTAGTACTAATTGACATTTTCAGGGGAAATGAATGTAGGAAGTGTTCCAGATACCATGAAAACCTTTTCCTATAGCTACGTGGCTTATATTTTTTAATTGAGTTAAATCCAAAGTACAGCTATGTCTTATTTTCATCATATGTTTGAAGGATTTTAGGGCAAAGGTTCCATTTGAAGGTGTACTTTAGTCGTCAACACGTAAACTAGTTCCTTATTTGCACGTTTTCTCTGAGGTATTACAAACTGTTAATTTAATTCCTTCCGCTCTACGTTTCCATTAACAGAAGAACAGTTTTCCATTGAATCAATTTCTTTGAACTCAATTCTAGTGAGCGGTGGGATTGATGCACTAGTACGAAACTGTCCGATAGATCTCTCTAGTGGTGGTGTTTTACACGGCTTAGGATAAGTTAAACTTAGTATTTGAAGTATTTAAATTTTCCTTTATAAATCAACTAATTATGTTAATACATGACTTAAAAACTAGCTCTTTTAAAGAAAATATAAAACATCAAGTACGGTACCCCAATTTTATATAATGATACATTTTTCAAGGCAGCAGAAATATAACCATAAACCTCTAGACACTAAAATATATTATTACCTGTGGGTCTATTAGTGCGTTTTAAAATGCACTTATGAATTAACTTATTGTGGTTACTAAGGTAAATAATTTCAATATACAAGTATATTATTTTATGAATACATTCAAACTTAGAATTCATTAATATGACTACGGAGATGTAACTTTTCACATGGGGTATAGTCAGGGTTTGAATCTCGTTGGAGTGGATTAAAACGATTTTTCCAAAATTATTTCTTAGCCTCTCCACAAAAATATTGAGCTTCATTTCTTCTAAATCCTATTTTTAATCTAAGCTCAATCCCATTAGGGTGGATATGAGGATAGCCTTGACTGTTAGTAAGACACGACATAAAGAAACCCTTTTAATTTGATCTTTATGCTATTTGATCGCTCGTGTAGCAAGCTTAATACGATTTTGACTACATCAGTAGGTTAATTCTCTCTTAGTTTTATAATTATTCCACGGTAACCTAACTGGGGTTTAGTTGGTTAATCTATGTTGTGTATAAATATGTAATTAATAAATGATTAGATACAAATAATTGTATCACACTTTATTTCGACAAAATGTTTAAATATGTGTAACCTTACCTATTTAAAAAATATGTAAATAAATTCAATTCAAATTAATTCGTAAAATAAACAGAATGATTCGGAAAGTTATGTTTATAGAATGGAACCTATATCAAGATAGTCACGTTTCAAATAAATAGTTTTATTTGAAAATAGTTTATATTCTCATTAAAAAAAATAATCTCCACAAAATATCACTAATTGTCCAAGATAAACACATTATACATTAGTGGCAAAATAATGATTAGGCCTAAGATAGATTGATTTAGCATCGCGTCTTACTACCCGCTCTAGTTATACGTTTGCCTAAGAGAGAGTGTAGAGCAAATTTTTCCATATTTTCGTGGAGATAGTGTGAGAAACCATTTAGGTTAAATAATTTTTAACAAACCCAAATAGGATTTGAGTCTCGCCATCACTGATAAATAAGATTATAAAAACGTAAAATATAGTTCATGTTCTCATTAAATCGTTTGTTACTAAATAAATCAGTTCATAGTTGTGAAGCCGAGGGTATGGTATTTAATGCACTTTCTTAGGTTCAGTTTTATGGAAGGTCGTAAGTTAATATACTGATAACATCTACTTTGGAGTGATTGTTAATATGCCCCCACTTTTTGAAGCTATATATATTCACAGTCAATATGTCTAAGCTCACACAGGTGGACACAATGGCTAAGGTTTTAGCCAAATACTGTCTTATTTTTCGGTAGTGGGGGGAGATATAAGTTCAATCCTGACTGAGTCTATTAAAGTACTCTCTATCAGTGTGTTAAAAACGGGAGTCCACGGAGTTCTCCACCAGGTTCCACAAAACCAGTCTAGAGTTTTCAGTTATTTTTTATGTGAATATTTTTTTATAATATAAAATAAAATATTCAATATTCAACATTTGCTTAAACATTTGTTTTTTCCATCACTGTCCAACTTTACTTATTATTAGCACCGCGTCTTACTGCCCGTTCGGGTTGTACGCACTTACGCTAATGTGTAATGGTAAGGTGATTGTGAGATGAAATGGAGGACCTTCAGTTTAACGTGGAATCCGAACCATGGTGGAGACCTGGCGTTCCTCACATTCACAAGTTGTGATTAATACACGTCTTGTCAGAGGTGAAGGAAGACTTTCCAACTAAATATATGTATAATAATAATAATAATTATTATTATTATTATTATTATTATTATAAAATGGGTTACGTGGAGTACCGGAAGTGTGTGCGTGGGCTTTTAATTTCCCTTTTTATGGCAGGGGAGATTAAGGGGGCCGCGGCAAATAACTGCTATTGACTTCAGAGGATCCTTAATATGGAAAAGGCTGGGAACCACTTCTCTAAATGTTCGCCCACTTTCCCTATCCATGCAAATAAACCAAATCAAGTTGCAGTTCCTCTAATACAACCTTCCTAATCCTAACCTTATTATTGTAAATAATTGGAAAGCCTTGAAGAGTAATTAAGACTCAAATTACAATAATAGAAGAGGACTATTAATTACTTTGCCTGTTCGGGATACAGAACTTCTGAAAAATAGTTTGATAAATTGGATTTTCTGGAAACTAGGACCTTTATAACGCTACATAGTTATAAGATTCATAATCAAATGCTTATTAATTTTATTAAATGATAAATATCTATCGTAGTAAATTATCTACTTTAGCTTGTTAATTTAAGCTCTACCTGATGACGTCTGGCGTCTATGAATTTTTGATCGACTATTCTAAAGAATTACTGGTTATATTGGGGGTTTCTAATAATCAAATATCACTTTTCACAGACAAATGATTTTGCATCTTTAAAATTAAAAATGATATTTCTATCCTCTCAGACCAGATAGTGGCCTCGGATACCTTTTATTTTAAATAACACGTACAAATAATAATCCGTATTGGTGGTTGCAGGTATAAAGGTTTACAACTCATGAGAGTGGACTACTGTTGTTAGAGACTACGGTGTTGAATTCTTGGTCAGGTGTTATCCTTAAATACTGAAGTGGTATTTTCCACTTAAATTTGGGTGCATTTGATTAAATTCTTAACTAATTGTTCCTTATAACATTTGTGTATCAAATATCCTCTAAAATCCTAATGGGTAGTAAGATAGTGTGCAAAAAATAATTCCCATCTATAAGTTCACACCGAATATCTCTCCACAAGTAACAACTCGAGCATACGTTTCCATCATTTCTTGTCGACTTATCTTTAACTTTCCATATTGACTGTCATATTTTCCCTTCTCTTTATGTTCAGTTTAAATTTGTTGTCAGGTCTTGATTGTCGTATTTTGAACGCCGTGCGAGACGTTCATAGCGGGAACGTTGACTTGTACGCCTCGATGAATGTAAATTGCCGCTAAACCTATTTCCCCTACCGCCAGACCAAACCAACCAGAGTCTCTCTTGTCGTCATGCAATGTTCTCTTCCCTGAATGAACCTTTGAGCATCCAACTACACTGTCAAGGGGTACATACAAGGCGTGTGCCGAGAGGAGGTTAACCAAATCTGGTTTAATCTACTTTTATTACCTTTAAAAGTCTTTGCTTGTGTATGGTATAAAAGGTTAAGACAGACACAAATCGAATCTTTTCTTCTTTACTTTATTTATTGAATTATAATTTATATTAAATAATATAAAATGAAGTTATTAACATCATAAGAATTAGTAAAATTGAATATATTACAAAGTTATTTGAGCAGGAATTAACTTGTATGATTAGATTTATTTTAGTTGGGTTCTAGAACCCAACAGTTACATAACTCCCAAATTATTCAATATTTCTAAAATATATTCTGCATTCAACACATTTCACATAGATACTACTTGGCGCAATCTTAATCAACCACAAGTATTTTTTTTAAATGTGTGTACTTCAGATAATAAACCTTAAAAAAACTTTAAAACCGTTTATGGAAAGATGATTTATAGTGGATATCATGTGCTATATGCATTCTGTGTAGATTAAGACTCCAGTAAATATTCCTGTTAAATTTATGTCAATTTTTGTATTAATTGTGTCACTGTCAAGATGGAGGTTGGTCTAAAAGTTAACTAATAATGTTCATGAAACCTGTTCATGATACGTAAATTTATACTATACGTATCTCATAAGAAATACAACATATTTATATTGAATTCTAAAATAAAACATTATTATCACATATTAACAAATCTAATTATCACATTTTAAGATACATTAATTTATTTTGAAAGTTAATTTCTACGATTACGGCTCAAACCCCAAAAATTTATATAATTTTAATAAATTAACATACTATCAGGTTAAGAAAAATTAGCATTGGGAAACCGATTTTATAACTCAATCTCTTTGAATTTGGTTTGCCAATGTCGGGATGTTGAGGTTTGAATTACGGCCAGGCTGGCATAGTGTGTATTTTTCCAAGTTGCCACGCAAATGCTGGTATGTTTGCTGAATATTCAACCTTAACTGCCTCTATATAAAAACGGCGATTTAATATGGATGGCCCAGATGGGTAGTAATTTTTGCTGTAGTAAAATATATTATATATTCAGTTTCGACAGTAACCAGTTTTTGGTTAACCAGGTATTTTTTCGTCATAAATACGATTAAAAAGATAATTCAAAACTAATATTATTTTTTCAATACTGATGTGATTTGGAATTAGTATATTTTTTGGATGTATTTAATATATAATATAATCCAGAATGTGCTGGTATTCACGTTATTAAAAGAAATGTATGTCTTAACTGGTTTCATATTTAAAACAACCAAATTGACAGCACTTGTATTTAGGAAAATAAAGACACACAAGCTATATTTTGTAGAAGAGCCGTCCAATCTACTAAAAGTCCTCCAAAGTATATAGTATTTCTATTCCGAGTTAATATTTCCGCTTCATCGCACCCCGGCAGTGCCTTTGCAAGCCAGTCAGTGAAAGTGGCAGTAACTTTGGCAGCCAATGAGCTATCAAGCCGTAATTAGTTTCCTGCTTTAGAACCCAATTCAAATACAGAGAAGGACGAATCACCATTGCAAGGTGAGGACTTATACATCGGTATATGTAGGCTTACAATACAACCTACATAGGAATGGCCTTTCCTCATTTAAAAAAAATCAAAGCTTCTTACTTACTACCCGTTAAGGTTACACGCATATAAGATATATATATTTATATCATATATGCGTGTAACCTGAACGGTTAGTAAGAAGTGGTGATATATATACATATATATATCCTATATGCGTGTAACCTGAACGGTTAGTAAGAAGTGGTGCTATATATATATATATATATCTTATATGATATATATATATATATCTTATATGCGTGTAACCTGAATGGTTAGTAAGAAGTGGTGCTATATATGCATATATATATATATATATATATCTTATATGCGTGTAACCTGAACGGTTAGTAAGAAGTGGTACTATATATATACATATATATATATATCTTATATGCGTGTAACCTGAACGGTTAGTAAGAGGTGGTGCTAAATATATATATATATATATCTTATATGCGTGTAGCCTGAACGGTTAGTAAGAAGTGGTGCTATATATATATATATATATANCTTAACGGGTTGTAAGAAGCATTGATTTTTTTAAATATATATGCATATAAGAGATATATATGCATATAAGATATATATGCATATAAGATATATATATATATATATATAGCACCACTTCTCACTACCCATTCAGTAACTACGCTAGTGGTTTTAAGGATTCGGCAGGTTATATTTAAAGGAGGTGTACTGACAGTTCTTTGGAGGAAGAGTGAAACACTATTTCAGATAAACCACCCCTCAGTAGACCCGACCGAGATTTGAACCTTGATCTCCCCGTCATCAGCAGTCTAGTCTACTGGTGAAAGTAGTACGTTAGATCATGCGGCCACCAAAGCCGGTCATATATGATAATAAATATTTTAATAATCTATGGATGAAGGATAGTGAGTAATTATTTAGATAAATCATCCTTTGTAGACCTAACCGGGATTAGAAGCGCGAGCTCCCCGTCATCATCACGCCAGTCTACGAGAGTGAAGCTTTAGATCATTCGACCACTGAAAGGTTTAAGGGCCTAACTTACAGAAAATGATACTATATTTAATTTCACTTAATTATACACCAAGTCATGTAATATGTAGATACAACTTTAACTTGTTATCAAAACCTATAAAATGGTAATGATTATCAAGTAAAACGCTATTACATCAAATAATGAAGATGGAATAGGATAATTATATCAAGGAGTATGATAGAGAGTAAGTATGCAGGAAAAACACTGCAAGGGAGTCCTAAAAATGGATGGGAGTAGCAGATAAAAGCAAGTGTACGTGTGAACGGATAATAATGCAAGAAAATAAAGTGGAGGAAAACTATGGAAATAACTGTAGTAGGGTATATCTTCAAGGAAACATATGTCATAATTTACTATTATTATTATTAGCACCGCGTCTTACTACCCGTTCGGGTTATACGCACTTACGCTAATGTGTAATGGTAGGGTGATTGTGAGATGAAATGGAGGACCTACAGCTTAACGTTGAATCCGAACCACGGTAGAGGCCTGGCATTCCTCACATTCACAAGATGTGGTTATTACACGTCTTGTCAGAGGTGAAGGAAGGGTTTGGTAATCAGATAAATCTGTGCCGGTACCGGGAATTGAGACCCGGTCACCAGTTCAGAAGACCAACACCTTACCCCTAGACCACCAGGTCACCCTTTATATTACTATTGTTAGCATTATGAGAATAGAAACCAAATGGACACTGAACAACTTATTCTAGGCAACTTAAATATATTTGATTTATTTTATGTTTTAAAACTCGTATGGACAGAGGTTAGAAATAAATGGGTAATGAAGGAGTGCAGTGTGAAAGAATATCCAATATGTATAAGTGAAATAGGAAGCTTAAACTGGTTTGGGCAAATTAAGAGGATGAGTTTGGATTGAATTACGAAACAAATATATATATATATATATATGGTAAAGTGCGTGGTTCAAAAGGAGGGTGTAGGTAATATAAGACGTGGGTGAATGTTGTAAAGAATGTGTGAAATAGAGACACATAAGGGTTTTATGAATAAAATAGCATGTATGGCTCGGTCTATGGTTCGGTCTATGGATGGTGTTGAGGTAAGGGGCAATGCAAAAATAGAGAAGTGTTGAAGAGTAAGTGAGAATGGATTAAGTATGGAGTTGTTTTTAGCAATATGTACAGTTTCTTGCCTAACGTATAAGGGAACGGCTTGGTTAGGTATGTTTGTATGATTCTTTATTATATTTTATATGACAGTGCCTTGTATTATAAAAAATTGATTAAAATTTTTAACCAATTTTCAATATATGTACAGTACAAAATCTATGTTTTTTAGCATTTTGTCTTTATATAAAATTCAATTATTCACTCATCTTTTTAAACACTCTAAAATGTTTTGTTTCTATTTAAATAAAAGTTTTTTTCTTCAAGTTGTAAAGTGTAAACGATAGTCTAAATCTTAACAAAATCGTATAATTCAACCCATGTATTTAAATTATAAATCACTGCGCTGTCAGATACTTCAGTGAAAGATCTAGGCTAATATATCTGATCTTCTTGTGGTGCAGTACCATGCAATAAAATATATATACTAATAGTTTGATCTTTTGGTGGTGCGCTGCCAGTATGTGAAGGAACTAGGCTAATATCTCAGATCTTCTGGGGTGCAGTGCCATTCAGTGAAAGAACTAGAATAATATCTTTGATCTGCTGAACGCCCAAGTCCACTGCCACAGGAGTAAAGCACTCCAGAACACTACGCACCTCCACACGTTTGAACCCCTCCACCGAACCCTTTCCACTCTTTTGTGCGGAGTTAGCACGCACGTGGTGCCATGTAGATATATTTAAATAAAAAAAGCGTGTACCTTCTGCTGATGACAAGGAGATTGGGGCTAGATCCCGGGCAGGTATGTTTGAATGGTTTTTTCCTAAATGGTTTTCAATTCTCTCTCCACGCTAATGTATGTAGATTTAATTTAAAATTTAATCTTCCTCAGCTCTAACTCAATAACTTAATTAGTGCATATGCGTATAATCTGAATGGGTAGTGTGATAAGATGTGCTAAAAAAATAGAGTAAATAAACAACAGTTGCCAAAGAAACTTTTAAACTTTGTTCCAATTGGAAGACCACTCGGGTAGACAAAGACTTGTTGTATGTGTGGGATTAGAAATACCTTTAACAAATTACTGTCTTTAATAACATAATGTGAGGCTCTCTAAAGTATACACTTCACATAATTAAGGTAGGGACCCACCTCAGGTGGCGTAGTTAGCTAATGCACAAGTTTAGTGTTGAGAAAGGCTGCTGAGGACTGCGAGATCGAGGTTGGAATCTCGATCGGGTGAATTGGGGTGGTTCCCCTAAATGGTTTTCCACTCTCCCTCCATGTAAATGTGGGTTCACTTCATCTATGTCCAACCTTCCCAATTCCTAACCCAATAGAGGAATTAGTACTTAAGCGTATAACCCGATCGGTTAGTAAGACGTGGGGTTAAGTATTATTATATGTATGAGATCAATTTGGGCATATTGTGTTCCATTAGGCCTGATCGCGTGGATAACTATTTTATAATACCTTGTAGATGATTTTTGTTAGATAAATAAAAAAAAAAGATTTTTTTTTTGCTAGTGTGAATTTGCCAGCATTAGAGATTTTTCCATTATTTGGTAATATTGGTTTATTAACCGATTATATTTCAATTAGAATGTTATTACCTTCTATTTATTTTTACCAAACTTTGTTTTTTACTGTAGGCTTAATTATTTGCGTACACAATTTAATCTAATGAATTAAATTAATCAAGGTAATAAATAACCCTATCGATTATTTTGTCTATAATTAATATAATGGTTAGCAGCGAAAGTGCAAATAATCACCTTTGGGAATAGTCCTCGTATACAATGGTGATTGCTTTAGATCCGATAGTAGTTCAATTAATTAAACTGACACAGACATTCCCGTGGCGTCTCTTCGGCGATAAAGACGCCAAATTCAATTAACTGCTCTGCTGTTAGTTTTTTTCTTCAATTTTACTTCATATTTGTTTCAATATTTAGCATTTCTCCTGTTACTATCAAACGGCAGATTTAAATTTTATCAGATTTATTTGTAAATGCCCTGTGTCCTTATATATATCCATACTATCTACATATTTACACAAGTAACCGAGCCCAGGACCAATTTTGGAAAACCCAGTGTTAGAACATTGGCTCTAAGCCCGGTTTTTATTCCCGTGCCCAGGAGTGATTGTTTTTAACAATATTATTACCATGTCGTCTGATTACTTTGCACACCCATCACACAGTGCCTTAAACTATGAGTAAAGAATTTTGCCTTGATAATAAGACAATTCCTGGAAAGCTCGGTGATAGAAATATGCCTTAAAGACACTGATCCTTTATTCTATTCCCATGTTCATGTGTTTTTTTCAACTGTCTTGATTTTAATTTAGCTAAAAGATGTATTTTATAAATATATATAGTGGTTCAGAAAACCACAGCCCAATCTTAACATATAGCTTGTTTGAACTAAAAGTAATATAAAATCCGTCTCTATACGCTCACATCCTGAATATTATGTTGATATCATTAAATTGTTTCAATGTTTCATTGTATAGTGCTGGCATAATAAATTTGTCAAGTTTGCGTGTAAAACAAGTTTCATAGGAGGTAGGCACGAGGGGCACTGCACGTGTAATAATGGCAAGCAATTTCGTGAAGTAGGACCGTTAAAAATGACCCCAAGAACGTATGCGTATTTCTATATGGACTGGTGTGTTATTTACTATTAATTGTGGTATGTTCTGCTGCCGTGCTCCAAGATGTCGAGGTGTGTAGTATTTCGTGCCTAGTTCCTATGCAACCTGTTGTACACGCATGCTTGAACAACTATGAAATCCCGGCGTTGTACGCCAAAACTTTGAACACAATTTAATGGTATTAGCATAACATTTTTGATTTAAGTTTATTGGGATTTTTTGTTACTTTTGGTTCAAACAAACTATACGTGCAGTTTGGGCTATAACTTGTATCCCTTTTTTCCTTATAATAATATTATTTATTTAAAATGTGCAAACTACTCCAATAATGTGGGCCTATTAGCATTACTTACTTCCATTATGGTTTCCAGCCTATGAACTGGGTCATTTTATAATTCAAGCCATATATTTTCCACTACCGACCTTACTAACCCTATCGTAGCTTCATCTGTCTTATAACCTATCTTAGGACTAGGACAGGCACAACATACAGTCTCCAGTAGTTAATTTATCAATGTGAAATGGTAAGGACTTATTTTCATTAATGATACATTTTTGGTCATTATGGAAATTGAACCCAATACCCTTATATTAGTAGGCAGACGCGCTACCGACTGATTGATATTAGCTGTAGGACTGGTCTATTAGTTATATTAATAATTCTGGCTAAAGAATATTTAGTTATTAGCTATACAAACAGATTTCCTTAAATTTCTAAGATCATTATGAACGATTAATATTTTACATATAGCAAAAGTGAAATGGAAACTTATTGTTAACAATTATTGTAGTTAGATTTAAAGTATTTATTCCTATCTCCCAGATAACATAATTAATAAGTTGTCTCAAAAATCTGGAATTATACAACAAAGAGAATGTTATACAACATTATAAATATGATCGCCGTTATTCTGAACACATAGATACAGCCAATGCTGCCATTCCGATAACACTTGGTTGATGAGGGCAGGATAAATCGGATGACAAACTTGCCTAATTATATTTGCAAGGTGCTTCATATCGGAAATATTCATTAAGTAAGCCATGGATTTTAAGTGCCCCCAAAAATGAAAGAATAGTGTTGTCAGGTCTGCTCTTCTTGGAGTCACTAAATACACTTTTTCAGCACTCTATCCAATACCCTGGAAAATTGAAAGGTATTCTCGCACACCAGTAGCTTAATTATCCGAAGTGCCGTACTCTTGGAACCAGACTGGATACTCTTCTTCTTGGCTCAGAATCATGGGAAATGCTTCGTAATCTATCGTTTTAAAGTAACTGTCACCTGTGACAGTGTCTCAGAAAAATACTGGACCCAAAATCCCATTCTTCTATTTTTCACACCAGACCATCAACTGTCTGTCACCTTGCTCCTTGCTTAGCTGAAACTAGTGTGGATTTTCAGAGGACCAGTAACGGGCATTATGACAATTAGCTTCAAATGAGATAGAAAAAATATGTTATATGGTAATGTGTGCTATGCCTCACAAATATGCAGTGACCATTGACAGAATTCCATGCACCTCTCAGGGTCATTCTCATTGAACTTCTTCAGTAACTGAAGTTGTAAGTCTGCCACTTTTGAAACATCAGGATGCGATGAACGCTGCTCTTGGACATAATTCTTTGCGTGGTCATTTGGCGAATCTACTTCATAGGGCTCTTAACATACGACGTTAAAACTTCAGCACTGGTCTCTTATTTTGTAAAACTCCTTGACCGAACATTTTGAGGTTTGTGATGCACGCTTCCTGTCTCTTGGAGCTCTGTCCTAAGTTTTCTCTCACAGCCTTGAATGTTTGGTTGCTTTCAAAATGTAAACGGTCAAAATCCTCAGCTACTTCTCGCTGATTTCAGCAGCTAACCAGCAGAATTGCCTTGATGCGCTCTTCCTTAGTCAGGGCCATATTTATCTACTTGGAAAGAAATTATATTGAAAATGAAGGCATTTCTTATAATTCCATACTTTTGGGACACACTGCATATTATAAATAATCCATAACTTTCAGAACAGAAATAAATCATCTTCCCTCCACCCCCATTTTAATTTAAGCATTTGTAAGAATAAAAAAATTTAAAAAGAGGAATTTAATCCACGTTATCTTTGAGTTAAAAGCTTAAAGAAAGTTCATGTAAAGTCTAATTAACAAGGTCTTGCACCATTGCCATCATCAGCAGCGTAAATTAAATACCTTATGGAACGGCATTAGAGAATGAATTTCAAGCAAATCAATTACGTTGATTTCCAAGAGAAAGTGTAAAATCATCAAGTGGCCGCTAAACATCCCTAAACAAACATGGTATGTTCTTAAACCTGGGTCTATAGTCATGTATTTGGACAAATATTGACCTAAATACAAAGCCATAAAATATCTCGCTGAGACGTGTTTATATTAGACATTAATTGTTAAACTAACAATAACTGATATTGGGAAACTTCTAATTGAATTAACACGTAACTTATATGTAATTAATTACACTGAAAGTGTATGACGTACAACTGACGCGGGGACAATAAAGGTATTATAGCGTCGTACAACTTTCCGTGACAGTTTCTTAAACGTGCTTTGTTCTCCCCCTTAATTAATTATCTAGTGTCCCCTCAGCACCTCTCTATTTCCGCCCTTTCTCTTATATCTTACAAGCCACGTGTTCAATTTAGTACACATGCATGGTCTTACAACTTTTAGGGAATTAATTCCAGGAAATCTAGAAAAAAATCACAAACTCACATATCTCTAGTGAAAATCTCGAAGAGTTCTAACTATATATATAAAATAGACATAATTAATATAACCTATATTATATATAATATACTGGTATTATATAATACATAAATATATTATATTTATATAAATATTATCTAATCCATAGGGTATATAATTAATATAAAATTTATATTTAATATAATAGATACTTATAATAATTTATAAATAATACATATTTATTATATATAATAAAATTAAATAGTAAATATATATTTATATATATTATGTATCTAACCACACGTCCTCATTAATCACACTTTTATTACAGTAATAGGCTAGGAGTGAGAAAGGTCAAAATTAAAATAAATTCGGCTGCATTTTAAAGGGGGGATGATGGGAAACCAGTAATGAAAAACCTCTAAATAGTCTCTGTTGGGATAAGAGTCCCCATATTTTCTCCGCCCCCAGCAAGCCAAACAGAATTGGTCTGGCATCTAGTTCACCAAATAGAGTATATTATATAGAAAATTTGAAATATTTTAGCTACTATTGGTATTTATGATATTATTCTCTAGATAAACTATTGTATGTTTCCAATTTCAATTGAGTCATTAAAACAATTTTTTAAATTAATTTGTATTAGAAGCAAACTTTTCACGTTACAAAAGGAAAAAGTTTATAAAAATAACACGCAATTAAATTGAAAAATTTTACTACAAATTACCACTATTATAAGTCGATATATTATTGTATTGGAATTTTTATTCAATTACGGTACAGTATATTATTTGAAGCATAAAATTATATAAGGTAAGACGAAATATTTTTCTCATATTATAATGTGTTATAAAAAGTTAAATTTTCTCAAAATTAAAGATGATTATTTAAAATAATTAATGAAGAGTAAAAAGAAAATTATTTACCTTGCTTAAATGTTTGTTTTATATTGTTAAATTCTATAGTATTTTTAATCTACATAATCCGTAGTCATTATATATATATATATATATATCAATTCATATCTTCACACATTACTATACAAAGAAGATCTGCACAATTAAAACTAAGTTGGAATTAAATGAAACAAAACGAAAAATATGCCAAATTTTATTAAAATGCAATTTTGTACCGTAATACTTCTATGCCGTTTCTCTCTTATAGCTATTACTGATTAATTTAGCTATTTCATTTGACTATTATATACAAACTCACCTTTTAAAATATTCTCTCCATTTCATCCTCATTTGAAAATTTATAATGAGCTGAAACTCACCAATCCAAACGTTGTATTAAGTCACTTCTGTGTGTACTTAGCCAACAGGAAGAAGTGAATTAGGATAAAATGTAAGGAATACCAGGCCTCCACCGTGGTTCGGATTCCACGTTAAATTGTAGGTCCTTCATTTCATCTCACAATCACCCTACCATTACACAATAGCGTAAGTGCGTATAACCCGAACGGGTAGTAAGACGCGGTGCTAATAATAATAATAATAATAATAATAATAATAATAAGGATAAAATGTTGTTGCCAAGATTTTGTAAGTGTAGCAGTGAACTTTCTTGTTCATAATATTACAGAGCTAATATTATTTTGTTAAGTGAATATCTTCAATTTATTTGTTACAGGAAAATTGTATTATTTTGCATCTGCTTTAGGTTTAACCAAAATGTTGATTTCTAAATTGTAATATTAATATTAACTTTAACCCCTTAAATTGGGTGTGTAAAATATGCCAGAATAATAATAATTGTTTTTGTAGTTTTTATAGTAAAAGTTTTTTTAAGAGAAGATAAATAATATATTACTCCAGTAGAAACATATTTTAGTAAACTTTTCCTCACATGGTGATATCAAATGTTCTTGATTATCTGTCATGAATATGATGGAAATAGATAACCAACTTTCTACATGGAGAGATATATGCATATTCAAGAAGAGTTAATATCACTGTGAGAAATTTTTTTTAACTCTATTGTTTTTATGAAGTGATATCTGATATATTTTGAAGAAAAAGGTAATTTCTAAAATAACTGCTAATGCACTGGCATTTTATGGCGTCCTTTAACATTCACACGTATTTTCATGGTCGTCCTATATACTAAACAATTTAGGAGAGAGAGCCACAATACATTTCTGAAATTCTCTCTAAATAGAACCACTATAATCTCGTTTTAAATATTAAATCTCTAAGTTATATTTCAACTACAAAGAGGAAGTTTAACATAAGGCTTTAAGGACCCTTTCAAGACTACTAAATAAGGTATAGTACATATATCCTAATGAACTTAACCATGATTAGCGGTTTTTTTTTACCAAACTACCACATTATTTTTAATTGAAAGCTATACGAAAACTTTGCCCCTATTTTAAACTTACCATTTAAATACCATCATTCCCAGAAAGATAGGAAACAGCGCACACTAATCTGATATAAGATAGAATAAATAAGGATTTAAATTATATTAGAAATTTAAATAAGTCTTTAAATACAAACTACGCTCAATAAGCTCAAACCAAATCATCATTAGTTTATCTGGCCAGAATTAAACTTCCGTTGGTTAGATTTTAGTCAATGCTGCAAATACAAAATTTTATAGGATTTTTCAATAAATAGTATATTGTGTTATTCATATTATTTGTAAATGAAAAACCATATGACTGTTTCATTTTATTTTTTAGACAAATGAAACGCTAAATAATAGAGCCTTGCCACTTTTACAGTGGAATTGTGAACGGGAATTTAATTTATTGTAAAATTTTATATCTCTGATTTTATTGACTAATAAAAATTATATTATTTTAAAACTTAAATCACTCACTAATATGATCCTACGTTTACATTTACACACATCCACAAACTCTAATTTGATAACATTTGTTTCCAATAGTAGATTTAATATGCGCTATATAGTAGACACATAATAGTCATGCCATCAAATATATGAACGTTTTAAAATATATTGAAAAATTTGAATACAATTAAAGTAAGAATTTTAATTAATTGTTTTCATAGCTATTTTAGTAGTTTAGAACAGCCTCAGAGAACTAATGATGATTTTACTTACTACATTTCTATAACTTTCCGTAGGCTTTGGTGATCTTGGAGTAAAGTGCTTTCCTCAATACCCGATGTTCACAGGTTCAAAACCCAGCTGAGGTCAACATATTCTTACTGTGGGAATAAAATCCATATTTCAACTGCTTTCAGAGGAAAGGTAAAGCCGTCGCTCTCATGTCGATTGTGTTATGTAAAATAACCCTGGAAGGTATGTGAAAATAAGTTTCTATCAAAATGTTAAGATGGTTTCTAGATCACTTGAAAGCTTCAATGTGGAAATCAAGGAGAAACTACCACACATTTTTAAATTTCTTAGTCATGTGCTTTCTCCCAGATGGTGAAGACAACACTAACCAATAAAAAAGGCCTGGTACAATCCCAGAACCTTATGGACGGGAAAAACATCAGTGGTACCCAGCCCTTGGGTTGAATACACGTTGTTATTAATATACTTTCATGAAGACAAATGTTAGGATATTCATTTTTAAACTCTCTATTTCAGTTAGATTACGTGAGATAATTTGAAACAGACACGTTTTAAAGATTATATCCTAATGGAGTGATTTTATTAATTCATAAAATGACCAAACATTATCTAGAAATATTTTCATTGTTTATTATATATTAATTCTTCATTGGATTCTACATTGTCTTTTTACATTAATCTAATGTTTTTCCTTGTTTCTATCAAAATGTTAAGATGGTTTCTAGATCACTTGAAAGCTTCAATGTGGAAATCAAGGAGAAACTACCACACATTTTGAAATTTCTTAGTCATGTGCTTTCTCCCAGATGGTGAAGACAACACTAACCAATAAAAAAGGCCTGGTGCATTCCCAGAACCTTATGGACGGGAAACACATCAGTGGTACCCAGCTCTTGGGTTGAATACACGTTGTTATTAATATACTTTCATGAAGACAAATGTTAGGATATTAATTTTTAAACTCTCTATTTCGGTTAGATTACGTGAGATAATTTGAAACAGACCCGTTTTAAAGATTATATCCTAATGGAGTGATTTTATTAATTCATGAAATGACCAAACATTATCTAGAAATATTTTCATTGTTTATTATATATTAATTCTGCATTGGATTCTACATTTGTCTTTTTACATTAATCTAATGTTTTTCCTTTAAATTTGTAAAGAACACTAGTTTTGAGTTAACTAATTAAATTAAACAACAAGTCCAGTGACACCAAAATCAAATTTTTAGGTTACTTGAAATCTAACCAAACTTAAACTAATAAAGATATGTTTTTTAATAAGTTTTGATAGTAACGCTATTGTAAATATTGTTCCATTTTTATTTTTGTCATCGAGTTTCATTACCCTTTATTTTTATACGCATATTAACTAACCACGATAATATAACAAGGATGAGAACTATTAAATTTAGAGGAAGTCTAACCGCAATTATGTGTAGTTAAAGTGTAAAACCATTTAGGGTAGAGGGGGAGGGTACATTCTTAGTACAACCGACCATGATTCAAACCCCGCTATTGGTAGTCCAGTCTACTGAGAGAGTGATGCTTTCAACTATGTGACCACCAAACAAGATCCGTGGTTGTATAAAATGTTTTTCAGCCTGGTGTAACAATGAAATATGGTAATATCTTCTTTTTTTTTAAATTCAAACTTTACAAAACTCTACTAACAGGAGTCATGTCATCGATAAGCTCGGGGTGGTAAACCCGTTGCTATGTACCGTTGCTATGTACTGTTGCTATGGATTATAAAGGATATGAACATTGCACTTAGCATACAGAAATATATAATATTATACATCAACACTAAGCTTTAGCGTGTCATAACCAAATATGACAGCTTTTCATAAGATATACAATGCATTAACACCCAGGCCATCATGGACCGCTATGCAAAGTGGGGGATGCGGAAGGGGTAAAAGGGGGCCAACAAAAGAAAAATTTAAATTACGATAAATTTTGGTGGAAATAATTGTAATCAAATAACTTATGTCCTGATTATTAACAATTTAGATAGATGAATATGTTTATCATAAAGTGTTATATATTATAGCTAAACTATAGTATTATTTCAATTTATTCATTCGGTTTTAAAAAGCACAGAATTTTTTTATCTTCATGCAGTCAAGCTTACTTACTAATGTATGAAATTCCCAACTCAAAACTTAGGCTAAAACAGTCATTATAATGTTTGATTAATAATATTAGTAATTGCTTAGGATTATTAATGATTTGCTAAGGTGTTAGATATAACTGGGAAAATAAGACCTAAAATTAACCCCTGGCGAGGGGTTGGCTCAGCTTAATCTGTTACACCACTGTTACCTTATCTGAGAGCTTTCAATGTTACTAGAACTATATTCATGTGTTCACACGTCAAAAATATGAATTGTTAAGCGTCACTTTTGATAGATATGATCAATATCCTTAAAACAATAGTATAGTAAAACGTTTTCAATATTCAGTTTAAAAAATGATATCGATACCGATTTGAATTTTCATAAAATTTCTTCTTGTATACTTGTAAATCCTACTGTATAAATAAATGGTACGGAACTCTGCACGGGCTTTCTCGCTCTATTGTTCAAAAATAGAGATATTTACCCAAACCCGTAATATATGTGAAAATAAATAATATATTCTTGCAATCCCAAGTATAAATTGGACTATACTTATGTAAAAGAGGTGAATCCTGCATATTCGCAACCAAAATCACCAGAAACTAAAATGATTTAGTTTCACAGTAGTATTTCTATATTTCTAAGAATATATTTTACTTAATAACTTACTCGATGACATTAGGAACTCGAAAGTTCATCCCCGCACTTATATAATTACACCATCTCCCTCTATCCTGAGCTATATCTATCCAGTCCAACTCATTACACTCTATCTGTATCTTGAACTAGTTATATCCAGTCCTCCTCATTACAAGCATGCTCTTTCAGTTTAGTTCTAATGTTATCTTTCGATTTGCGTCTAAGTCTTCCCAACGGTCTTTGTCCATTAGGTAAAATATATATTTTAGTATTTTTCTTTCCAGAAATGTAAAGTTTTTCAAGAAACATATAAATATATATAATATATACATAGAGTTAGATAGTATATATATATATATATGTATATATATATATATATATATTAATATCATTACATTTCACCTTAAATAAATTTATTATCTTCAAATATATCTCATTATTTAATGTCACTCTGTTTTAAACATGAGGATTTTAATATATATCTTATTGAAAAACGTTTTAGTAACGTAGATTCAAATCTTGACACATTATACTAGAACTTAATATGAATTATCCAAATCAGTGACATGATATTTGGTAATTTCATAAGCAATAAATATATATATATAAATTATTTTATTCAAAACTCTTTGTTATTTCTTAGTTCCTAGCCACAATTAGAAATTGTCATTATCATGTGTATAAATAAAAGCGCTAAGATTATTTAGTTTATAACCAAATAAATACTTTATTTCGTTTGCTTAAATATTTAAATATTTTGAGTACAATACCTTGATTAAGACTTGGTGTAACCATATAATTTTAGACTGACAAAGTATAAATTTATCATTAAAGTTATCTCATCCAACTTGTAAATTAAAATTCCACAACATACAATAAGTTAAACAGAGTATTTTATGCATCGTATTAGATACTATAATACACCTTTAATGATTTTATAAGTCTTTAAACTGTTGGTACACAGTTGGAACGTAATCATCATATTTAGCCTGGTAGAAGTTACCAGCACTCAGCTCTTTAAGGTTGTAGTTATCTACAAACATTCTAGTCTTGAATCTGTATCGGTCCTTAGCCATAGTGTTGTCAATTTTCTTCCCGTTGAACTCCAATTCCCCTGATTGCTTGTAGGCTAGAATCGCGTACCGGTGGTAGCCGCTACCTTCTGGTGGGGCCAAACCCACGTATTCTGTGAGAACCTCCCCTTTGGAAATATCACCGAGCGCTAAGTCCCTTCCAGGGATGTTGACCACCAACCTGTTTAAATATATCATCATTAAATTAAATGAGCATTTGATCGCTAGCTGAAATAAGATTATATTCTTAGCACAAGACTTTTTTACTGTAAAGAGCAATAAATATAAAGGATCTAAAGCTCTCTAGTTCGATACATTTAACTATAACTGTTATTGTAAGACTCAAGAATAGATCTGCCTACAACAATTTTTTACATATCTTTTCTTAGCTATCAAATTCTATAAAATAAAATCTCTTGTATTTAAATTAAATACTTGTGTTCAAAAAATTGAAAGAATTTTAGAGAGAGTATTAATTAATTCTTAGTTTATTTACCATTTCCCTTTAGCACTGAGAATTATACAATTTATTCTCAACATTAAATTTGGGTTGCATTGAGCCTTCTCGAATAAAAATGGCTGATTTGTTTAAGATTAAATATTTCAACCAGATAAGAGTACAATGTTCAGGAGCTTCAACCTCATTATGGCACGGTATATAAATGAATGTATATATTGTAAATTTTAAGGAATCTTAGTCAAGAGCAGAAAAATTGAATATAACATTTTTTACTAAGAATTGAGATAAACCGTAACGTTGGCAGCTCTACTTTAAATAAACCATCGTTTACATAAAATTATGGACTTGTGATTTATTTATATGCCACTTGGCTTGAATAAAATAGGAAGTAAAACCTTATGCTTAAGAATATGCCAGTGGTACCTCATTAGGTAATAAAGTAACATCACGCTGAATATTTTGAACCATGACTAGTTAGAGTTTCCATCAATATGAAATATAAGCTCGAATTTTTCATATGAAGAGCCTTACTTATCAGACAGAGTAGTAACTAAAACCACTTTGATGTATTCATAAGTAAATTCAAATAGTCTACTACTGTAAGTATTATTATTATTATTATTATTACTAAGAATTTCTGCCTATAATATCTAAATTTTACACTATTCTGATTTATTTTTTGCATATTGTTACTGCTTTTAACCACTCTTTAGTTTTTTGTTTTTATTGCTATATTTTATTATTATCGTTATTAATTACTTTTTTGTAACTATTAATCATTATATAACATTATTTATCTTATTTTCTCGTGTAAATATATGTATTTGTATGGTACTGATGTACTTTTCAGTGCTGGCCTGTTATAGGTCTTACGACTGTTGGCCAGAACTATAATAAAGGAATTTGAAAGAATAATAATAATAATTATTATTATTATTAATATTATTATTACCAGTGACAGGTGTGAAGCACATGACTTGATACATTCATAAAAGTATAAGTGGTAACTTTTTCTAGCTGTAACATATTTTCATTCTTAAGAAAATTAGGGTACAACAAATGGCTATCCTCAAAATACTAGCAATTAATTATTTACATTAAAACTTGCCTGACGTTATTGAAATCCACCCCATCATCTTATTATCAAGATACAAATAACCAGATACTAATAATTATCACCTCAGTCATAATTCCCTAAAAGGTACCTCGTAGGTAAGCGCGAAATTGCCACACAGATGTTCAGCCTTAAAGCAACATTTACAGACACTATACGGTACATTATTTCAAAATAAGTTTCATGATAAAACAAAGTTTAAAAAAAAGGGTTATTTATAATTAACAACTTTATAATTTGAGTATTATTATTATAAATAAATGTTTCACTATGTAATACTAGCTCATTTTTTATTAACTTTTAAGCGTATTTATGGAGCTATAACACGAGGCTTGATTTAGACTTCCTCAAACAAATACAGTAATTTTTTGATGGACTCACAACATAAAACAAATTTATAACTAACAGCGAGATATCTTCATTACCGTGTGATAAGAGTGTTCATAGTTTTCTTTCTCCTTTTTCTTATTTTGTTTATCACTATGTCCTACTACCTGTTCGGGCTGTACGCATATAACATCACTAGTTTATTGGAGTGGGGATGAGGAAGGAAGTATTTTAGAGGCTATCCACTCACATTTTCGTGGAAAGAGATTGTAAAACTATTTAGTAAAAACTTCCTTCAATAGATCTGGCCATGATTCAAACCCTGATCTCCCCGTCATCAGCAGGCCTGTCCAACACGAAAGTGACGCCTTACACTATTCAGCCACCGAAGTGATATATTTTTATTGTTGACACGCCAAAAGGTGGTTTTAGGTGAAGGAAGGAAGAAATGGAGCTTAAGCTTGGACAGAAAAATATTGTAGTAGTTTCAAAAAATTGCATAGACCGTTGAATTTATAGCATTTTCTGGCTGACCGAGGCGGCCGCCTTAGTATTTGTCCAAAATATTCCTTTACTCACCAATGTATCCACTCTCCTTCCACAGGGTCTTTCCGACTGGGCACATCAGGATCTGTAAGGATGATTGTGTACATAGCTCCTGCCTCTGCCGGGAACATGACGGTAGGCTCGTCCTTAACTTGGGTCGGGGTCAGCCTGTTGCCAAAGGAGGCTCCGATGCCACTGGGATATCTCACTTTGAGCATCGTCTTTGGGGCTGCATCTATCACGTCTGGAACTAACCTGGAGTTTTTGAATGTGAGGGCTTCTCCAAAAGCCACCATCTGCTGACAATTAATAACGAAAATATATAAAAATTGGCAAATAACATTAGACAATATTTTTAATTTTGGTATAGAGAACTATATTTATCAATTTGATCAAACGTGAAATGTAAGAAATTAAATTATTAGTGTGGCTTGTCAAAATGCAATATGAATGTAACTTTTTATTTAGCCAATGATGAGTTAAATGTTTTAAGATTAATAACCAAGTGCAATATTAAAATATAGATCCTTAAATTAATCAAAACTATTTTTGATAAAATTAAGTAGATATTAAAATATGATCATCTTACTCTCTGAGAGGCCAAATTGTTTGTGTGCTATCTAATTTGATTTAGAAAGAGATTTGTGTTCATTGCCTGTATCTAATTGTGAAATCTTTGAATTTACAGATCATATCTTAGCTACCATTAAAGATTATCCAAAGAATTATTTATTTCATTATCGGGTATATTTGTCAAAAATGTTAACAAATGTATTGTATTCCATATTTTACTTGATTTATTATCTTAAGAAACACTGATTATTGACTGCTTGATGTGACTCTAACTCTAATATAATGCAACAAGCTATATTAATAATTAAACAACTTACATTGTATTGTTTATCAAATTACAAAAAAAAAATATTAGTACCAACTAAAACTCGCGATTTGTTTCAGCAAACTCATTTTGTTTAAAAGAATTACCAATATAAAGTCTCAATTTCTTACAATGTACAGAAATATTTTTTTTCTTTAGTTGAAATCAGTGGTCTTGGTGTGAAGTTCTTGCGCTAGAACGAGATATTCGTGGATTCAAAACCCAACTGTTTTTGACGTATTTTTCTTAAGCGATAAAAATCCGTAACACAACTTCCTTCGGAGGGGAAGTAAAACTGTCGGTCCCATGTCAATTGATGTATATTAAATAACCCAGGAATGTATGTGAAACTACCTTTCTTGACCAAAGTGACAGACATTTTTCCTTTCGCTCATAGAAATTATCGGATTCTGATATAATCAATCATTTCAGAGAGTGCATGTTAAATATCTCAAATAAATAATGAAACCAATAGCCGAAACTATTGTTGATGCATTTTAGTGAGGAATTCACCTTATAGATATCATATTCTGAAAATTGAAAAATGACACCTGGACACGGGAATCGAACCCGGGACCTTCGGCTTAGTACGCCACTGCTCTTACCACTGAGCTATCCAGGATTCGTCCCGTGCCCATGGTCATTCTTCACTCATAGTTTAAGGCAGAGTCTGAGATTGGCGTGGAAGTCGTCGGCTTATAAACATGTGATTATCTAAGATCACAGCCATCGGACAACGCAGCCATCAGCGACTCGGTAGTTGGCGATT
>CABFOW010002901.1:47941-88053 GCA_902141385.1 Timema californicum | reverse complement strand
TTAGACTAGAGAATTGAGAGTTGGCAATCTTGGACATAATTTTACCGCCAATTAATCAGGAATATGATATGTTTCTTAAATAATTAATTGTGTTTATATTTAATTATATTATTAGGATTACCAAACGTTTCTATTTTCAAGAAATTATATTGTTTTATTTTTGTAATTGAATATGGATACTAGTTCTTGTAAGTAATGCACCATATTAATTTAAATCCTTCTTAAAAGTAAATTTTCTGACACCTTTGTAGGCTATAAAAGAATATCATATATAATTTTACTAAACTAGGTAATATTAAAAACGCTCAATTAATTCCAAATTGATCGTACTCTATTTTATTTGACACAACCTGGGTTTGAACCAAGCCAGTGAATATATTTATTAAGTATGATAAGTTTGAATGAATATGCAATTAAAACAACCCATCAAATCACAAGAAAAACGTAAACATTGACAAACTGACAACCTTTTGTGTTAATCCTTTGTGTTAAAATGTTGCTCTATGGTACTTGAGTTGTACAATATTATCATTTCCTATTAATATTAAATTGTTTATTTTATCAATATTAGGTCTATATTAAATGTTAATCTATTGATCCATGGAAGGTTAGTTTAGGCTAGCTCGGGCAGGAACCATAATGTTACATAAAATTATGGAATTGTAAAAATTTAGATTTGTGTCATAATTTTTTTAAACATTAATTTGGGCTTTTAAATTTGTGTTGACATGAGATAGTATGAGGTAAGGGCAAGGATGTGTCTCGCCCCCCTCCCCATCAAACTATTAGAAATGTAATGTTTTCTAGCACCTGTACAGTCATCAACAGGGTAAGTTTTCGATTAAAACAAAACAAATTTTGTAAAAAAATTTAAAACTGTTAAAAAAAAGTCTCAAGCTCACCTAATTGATGAGGTAAGGTTCTGCCATATGTCGTAGCATTGCACAGAATGAAACATTCTTTGTGCTATGAAACTTTCATAGAACAGTCAAGACACCTTAGATATAGCCCAATAGTGATATTGCATTTGTATTAATACACATTAAGCTTCTACAAGTGACAGGAAAACTTAGGGAGTAAAGAATGAAAGCCATTATGTTTGTGGATGTCTTGATGGTAAATGGAGGGTGAAGAAAGAGGAAGTACAGGAACAACTGTAAGAATGAATGAGGATGTGAAAGAGAGTGGAGTGAAATTTAGCATGACAAAGTGTGGAGTGATGGTAATGACAAAGAAGAGGGTAAGGTCTAATAAAACTATAATGTTGGATGGAGTAGAGCTGAGAAAAGTATTGAACGTAAAATATCTTGGAAGCATGATTGAGGAGAACAATGGAAGTAAAGAGAATTAAATGAGAAGAGTACAGCAGGGGCAGTGGCTCCCCTTAAAATGTAAGAAAGTGTTGTGTGAGAGACTAGGAAAGTGGAGGCCATGGGAATGAAGTTTGTAAGGAGCATGTTATCATGTTAGCATGTTATGAGGAGAAACAATACTAGGAATGAAGTTATCCAGGAAAGAGTGAGGGTGCAGGTAGTATATGAGATAGCAGAGGAAGCAAGCCTGAGATGATATAGGCATGCAATTAGAACGGAAAAGTAGAGTATGCCGAAGAAATTGTTGAAAATGAAGTATGTAGGAAAAATACCGTGGGGAAGGTAAAAAAAAGTATCCCTCCCTTGCCTCACACTATAATTTGTGATGTCATCTTACGATGGTGGCATTTTTAGTTTGGATGGATTCTTACATGAGCTTACATTGTGTAATTTCATTAGTAGATATTCGAAATTCCTTCAAACAAGATAAAAAGATTATTGTATTGGGCCTGTATCTCATTTGTAAGAGTTGCCTTTGTTGAAATTTGAAAAGGTAAAATGTATCATTGTAGATCATTACAACTAGTATTGTGAGTTTGTTAAAAGGACAATTCTTTGGGATATAGTTTTAGGTATCCCATGTGTTCTCAAACTCAGATTTGTGACAAATGGCTGACCAACATCCCATTTCTTAGACTGTGGTAATTTTTTATTTTTTTATTTTGTCAAACTAGCTAAGATGCTATATTTATTTACAACTCACCCTATTAATTTGTTAAGATGAGTTAAATAATAAAATGTTGATATATAGGAAATAAAAAAAATTTAAAACTTTTTATAATACACTATTCTATCTGTGTTATCTATTCAACCTTTTTTGTTTGCATACCTCGTTATACTTTATTTTCAGCTTTGTATATCCCAAAAGTTGTTCGTTCATAGTGAAAGTTATACATATTCTATAATATAGTACACCTATATTAAAGATAATAAATTACTTCCAATATACATATTTTTTTAACTTGACCTACTCCAGGTTTGATACCACTGCTGTATAATTATGATGGGTACTATCCTCAAAACAAGTTCATAAATGAATTGCAGTTGATGTTACGTTCAAGATTTTACAGAAAACTCATGAACTACATCAGGGCTTCTTAAACCTTTTCCACTCGTGACCCCTTTTTGCCCAAGAAATGTTTATGTAACTTCGGGCGTGTAGGTATATAAATCAAACATTCGCTGATAATATATATATTTTTTAAACAATTCTCTAGTATATATACAATTTAACTATTTATTAATGATGAAATCAAATTTGCATACTAATGAGATGGTCTATAAGTACCGGTATATAAAATAGCTAGAAAAATCAAACCTTTACTGATAATAAATCATGAAGAAATTTATTTTAAAACAATTCTTTGGTATACATATTATTTTCCCATTTATTAAACTAAAGGAGATGGATGTGCCTGGTTTTTTACATAGAGAATTAAATCTTGGCTGAATATTTGATGCGGCAGGTCGTAGAGCATGTTCAATATTTTTCAGAGTTGATCGATATTTTGATTTTATAATTTTCACTGTTGACAATGTCGTTTCACATGGATTCGTAGTACAAAAGGTCAGAAGAATGTTTAGGGCCATTCAGAAATTGTTGAAAATTCTGTCCTAATCCCAAGACAAAATTCATTTAACAGTTTTTCTAGAAAATTCAAGTCTTAAACCTGTGTCACAGCAAATTATTCTTGAACTTTCATTGGCAGATGACTGACATTTTTTATTTCAATTGAGTAATGTATGGTTTAAGAACCCAACCTAGTTTTTTAAAATACAGATTTAAAGTTAAGTATTTCCAAAACTTTGTCTCCAGGCACTTCAAATGATCAATTACAACTCTTACAGTAAAATCTTTGGGAAGGCTAGTTTCAATAATAAAATCATCTGTAGCTATAAACATTTCTAAATAACCATTTTACACCACCTTATTCTTCCATATCTTAACTTATTTAGTAAAACTTTAAATTTTATCTTTTAACATAAATATGTTACAATTTTTCCTTGAAGCAACATGTTTAAATTATTGAGTTTTTTGAAAATATCTTACAAATAACACAGTTTTGAAATCCATTAAAATTTTATTTTATTATTATTTCTGTACATCTTTCAATTTCAAATATTTGTTTAAAATTTGCCAGCTTGATAGCCACTTTACCTTTTTATGGAGTAACAAGCTTTTTTAATTGAAGTCCATGTCTTTGCAAAGTTTTGAAAATAAACAACTGTTAATGGCATGGTTTTTAGTGGAGTTAATGTTTTTGATAGCATACACATTACAACATCTAACTCAGGTGATATTTTTTTGGCTACTAGTTCCTCCCAATGTATCATGCAGTAAGTAAAAGTGATGTGTTCATTGTAATCAGCTTTAACTTTTGCTACAAATCCAACATTCTTGCCCACCATTGCTCCTGTACCATTTTACAGACTCCAATGCAATTTTCCCACTGTAAACCTTCATTTGCGAAAAATTCATTGGCTTTTAAGAAAGTATATCTCTCCCTCTTGTGTGCTCTTCCAAATGTGACAAAAACAATAATTCCTCTTGAACTCTTCCTTCATAAACATATCTTACATAAAGTAACAACTGTGCCATGTTAGAGATATTAGTTGTTTCATCTAACTATATTGCAAACTTTGAGCTGACCTTAAGGTAGGATAGAAGGAGATGCGAGAAAAGGTAATTATTTTTGCAGTTTATATGAAAACATCTTTTTGGCTAAAATAAAGAGAATAATTCTCCAGTACAGGTATAAAGTTTATTTTTCTTCACCTTGTGATATCAACAGTTTGTGAATATCCATCATGAGCATAGCAGCATTAAGATTAGATGACAAACTTTTTAAATGAAGGGAAAAAATTGTCCCTAAATTCCAAGACACCCTTCACAAATAGGCCTATTTAAGAAGTTTTAAGGTCACCATGTGAAGAAAATTAAATTCTATGTTTGCACCCCAAAACTGCTAATCCATAGTATACAATAGTCTTGAATTTGAGTCAAGTTGTTTCTGGCAACATTTATTGGTGTTGCATGCACAGTGCAAAGTGTGCATGTTGTATGTTCAGAACTAAGGCTGCAGTAAAGTCACAAAATGCAACACAGGCAGGTGCTGCCAGAAACACCTTAGATTCATTACGTGTTTGATTTTGAATTGATTTTTGGTCATTATGCGTTCAGAAACCTTTACCTGTTGTCAAATTTTTCGTAACCCCCATATTCAGTTATGCGACCCACAGTTTATCTTAGATTCATTACGTGTTTGATTTTGAATTGATTTTTGGTCATTATGCATTCAGAAACCTTTTACTGTTGTCAAATTTTTCGTAACCCCCATATTCAGTTACGCGACCCGCAGTTTAAAAAGATCTAGACTACATGGTTGTAAAGTGATATTGTTTATACTCTGCAACTTAAAATTTAATTAGGCTACTGGTGCTGTATTTATTGACTTAGTCTTATATTTTCATGTATTTTTCAGCTCCCCTGGCTCCAAGAGCTAAACGTCAAAAATTGGATAAACACGGACGGACCTCAGCATTTGAAAAATTGAAGCAGTTAAAAGGCAACAAGCATAAATATGAGGTTTCCATTATTGATAATGTTTATGAAGAAGTAGACGAAAAGGAGTATTCCGAAAAAGTTTTACAGCGTCAAGATGATGACTGGATTGTTGATGATGGTTAGCTATTATTTCACATGTAACCCGGGTATTTTGTTAATTTTTGAAAATATGAATTTACTTGTAAGAAATGTGTTGTGTATGCAGAAAACATGAGGCTCCGCATATATAATAAGACAAAAAGGGCTGCCTTTCTTCACACACACGTAAACTTGTGCCCTAGCAGTATGACGTATTATACACACATTTTACTTGCCTTTCCCTGTCTATAAGACATCCACTATAGGAGAGGTGGTAAGTGACAGTTGGCAAAGGCACTTCATTGCAAACATAGGCTGAAAGTGACTAATGAGAACTTATTCAGAAATAATTATTAGCTTACCAATACTATATTATCAATAAAAAGAATTATTAAAAGTAGTCTAATAATACTTCCCTAAGGCTTAATTTATAATTGGTGTTTTCATAACTCATTGAAAGAAGAAGATATATTGATAAAACCATTATGTTTTTTTGTTTTGCACTTGTGTCATCAAGAATTATTATAGTACCATGAAATAATAAATTAAAAAGTATTATATTTACACTTGTATCTTGTTATAACTGGTAACCAAAATAAATATAAAAAATTATAACTTAGAAAAAGAGAGAGCCATACAAATTATTAGTTTCAAAAGGAAATATTATTATTTTATAAACAATGCAAGAACAAAACGAATTGACAGTTTGTATGACATCATCAAACACCTTTGTTTCGCCTGGTTTGCCATCTTGATTTCAGAAGAGCGTGCCACATTTTAGAAGCTCTCATTTGAAAAGCATTTTTTTTAAAAGGGAACCACAGATGCTGCTTACACAAAAAAGAAACATCCAAACGGTTATTGTTTGTTCATCGTGAAATATTGACTGTCAAAAGTAATAACTACTCAACATATGGTTTTGCAGATCATACATGGTTTGGCAAATGGATATATAATGGTAACTTTTCCTTGCTGTCGCCTACCACCCTTCTGACCATGGATGACCTCACTGGCACAGTCAGGATTCTTTTTTGTTTGGGGAGGGCAGTAAGTTTCAATACCCGGCCTAAGCGAGGTCAATTGTTTTTTTCCCCGCAGGAAAATTTAATTCTGTAAAAAGCAAATGCATCAATATAAATACAATAATATCCAAAATAATTTAAAATTTCTAAAAACCGTAACTTTTCTGTACTTATTATGACTATTAAGTTTTTATGAACAAGCTGCTTATAAGGAAATTTTTATTGGTGCACACTGTTAGAATATACAAACATGTAAGTTTCAATAAACCGTATATTAGAAATTTGATTTGTAAAATTATTTTTGAACTAAAATCTGAAAATTAAAATAAGCAACTTGCACTCACTCTTATCTCACAAAATCACTTCTGAAATAATTCACTTTAGTCTTATGTTAATTTTCCTTGGCTTATAGAAAGTTCGTTGAGAACTTCATACTCCGTAACTTACACCTCTGGATTTAGTTTATGTGAGAGCGAGCCCATTAAGCCTCTCTTAACTTGTAGAGTTCCTCAAGTATGAGTTCAACAACTTTTTTAAGGGATGAGAAAGAGCGTTCATTTGTGCACATAATTACAGAAAGTGTAGCCATTATTATGAGAAGCTCATGTATGACAGGAAATAACATTACACATAGAAAGTGCTTCAATTGCATTTCGGGGCTTTTTATAAGATGACTTCATGAACTGGTGCCACAGTGTAAGTTCACCTTCGATATTGTTGGACTCAGAAAGATTGTAAAATTGAAACAATTTCTGAACATCTTTTACTATCTCAGACATCACCACATCATTTGGTTCACTCTGATAAACAAGTGATTGAAATGGTTGCAATGTGTCTTTGTGAGTAACAAACTTATCATTAAGAGAAGCTATAAATTCATACAAGAAGGGTATGAAAATTGCTATTCTAAAGTAATCTTCTAGGCTATGCGTGGGAATATTTGTTCTGTTATTCTGGCGACTGACTGTTCAAGGTTTTGCAACAGGAACACTTAGTACATTGCAGATATCTTCAACAGTTTGATACATGGTAGAATAATTTTCTTCAACTTCCTCTCTCATTTTCTCAAGTGAGATTTTCACATTAATTTCAGACTGAAATGCTAGGCTGAGGTCTATGTTTACAGTTTGTAGATATTTGCTGAGAGGAAGTGTCAACTTAAACACAGCATCAATAACAAAGACACTCGCTAGGAATTCACATTTGTAAATGGCATAGGAAAGAAGCCGATCATCTGTAGCAGTCTTTTCAACAATCCATGTAGCTATGTGATCTAATGCATCCACATTAGGTTCAAGCAACTCTACAAATGCATGTATGGAATCATGCCTTTCAATACAACGTGGGATTCACAACTGTTTCAGCTTACCTACTCTTGGGGTCGACTCAAGTTTCTCACTTTCATTAGACAGTGCTGTCTGTCTTTTTGGGTTGTTAAAGAAGCAATACTTTTTTCTATTGTACCCATGCAATTCCTGATAGGGGGAATGTCACAGCCTGCCGTAATTACAAGATTCAGGCAATGGTCACTACAATGAACGTATTGAGCTTTTGGATCTCGCTCATAAATTATGGCTTGTGTTCCTCCACTCATGGCGCTAGCTTCATCATAGCCTTGTCCTACAATATTTTGCGAGTTTAAACCCATATTAGCCAAGCCTTTCAAAATTACTTTTGCAAGACCTTCTCCTGTTGCATCGATAACTTGCAAAAATTGCAAGAACTCCTCCTTTACAATATTTTCTTCCACAAATCTTACACAGAGATACATTTGCTGAATGTCACTTTTGTCTGTGGTTTCATCAACCAAACCAGAAAAGTATTTAGTGTAACCTACACGGTCAATTATCTTATGCAATAGCAAAGAATTGAGAGAGAAAATCACTTCATTCTGGATCTACAAGCTAATATATGTTGCATTAGAAGGAGCTGTTGGCAGATGGTCTCTTAACTCCTAATCGCCAGCATCAGCTCTGAACCTTAACAGAAATCTGAAGTGGTTTTCTCCTTTCCTAGGAAGTTCATCCAGAGGCCCTATGACCACACAAAGTTATCCCCTCTCTTGCACACCAAATTATGCACTTAATTATTGATTTGAGTTTCTTCCTGTTGTTTAAAATTTGTGTTTGAAGATCTCTGTCCATACTCACATTGATTTTAGGTTTTGTACCAATCTAGGTAGCAAGGAAATTGGCAGCTCTTTCCTTACATGCCACAAATAAAACTGTTCATGTTTCCTAAAATCTCCTATTGCATTTTTCCAGTTTTTATACGGTAATCTTACAATTTTACCTCCTGGTATGGATTGATAGCCAACTTCTGTTGTAAATAGAGAATATTATCTGCAAAATGCTCCATTCCGACTTGGTGAATAAACCAGCCATTTCCAATTTCCCAGCCACTTGGGTTGGAACTTTAACTTCCTGGTACCTGATGATGGGAAGCTAAAGTTCAAATAAAGTGTTAAGGCATTTTCCGATCATTCTTTTTTTATTGCATGTGCTACGTGGAGAAAAATATGCACCCTATAGAACATCACACAATAAATACATTTTATAATGATTAAATGCCTGTGTTATAATTTTTGAATTTGTATATTGGAAATAATTAATAAAAGCCAATTGGCTAAATATTACATTTATTAACGCCCTATTCATACATACAATTCTTTGGACATTATTAGCCTCATTCAGTCATGCACTGGTATATGGTGAGACGTTCAAGGTCACACTTGGGTAAGCCCACTCTTAAAATGGAAAATTATGTTAGCAAAATAAATATAACCCCCCCACCCCCTCCTTTTCCCATACATTTGAATGTTCGGCCTAAAATCATGACCTACTTAAACCTTTACCTATTGTTGGATTTTGGGGGGATAATCCAACAAAGCCTTTCTTTGTGACAAACAGATTACCAAGGAAAGAACATATTAGAACAAGAACACATTCAAAACATATTGGTGGCTGGGGGCAGGGAGGGGCTACACAAAGAAACCACTAATTACATTTCACGGCAACTTGTAAAATTTCCTTTTTTTAAATTACTGTAAAATGTTTAATAATATTTATTATGCTGTAATAAATCAGTTCTCCTAAACATGAAAGCTTATTACCAACTTGCTTTCCTGTTTCAATGTGAAGACCCAAGTCCAACTTGTTGGCAATAGTTGGCCTGCTGCAACACAAATAATGAATTGGAGAACCCTCTTCAAACTCAGGTATAATTAGGCTTGTGCTTGGTAACTGATCTTCGATACTGGTAGTATTATTGCTAGTAGTTGAAACTGATACACAAATCCTGGCATCATTTGACAATTTGAACAAGTTGTCTGTGGAATGCTCACCATGAAGCTCAATTTTAGCTTTCTTTGTGCTCATAAAAGACAAAATATTGCTTTTCTTGGGAGCTGGCCGGTTTCTTCCAGAGCCAAACACATTTATCGCGTTGCCGTGTCACTGATACTTGCCAGTCAAAGGGAGGAAGGAAGAAGGGAAGAACTAGACAGGTAGGATTACAGGGGTAGCCATGCTTCCCCCACGCAAGATACATACAATTCCACAATACACAAAGTAAAAACATCGTTCTGCAAAGTGCTTGTAAGGAGGTGGGTATTAGGGCGGGGGTGGGGGGCAGTTTCAACCCTGAAAGAAGAAAAAACATGGCTGCACCAGTGGATGCACCGTAGGTTCAAATCCATTGTCAGATACACCTAGGTTGACTTTGTGCATGCAATTTGCTCATCCTGACTCATTGCTAAAGTGGGTGCATTCTCTTAAAGTTGTCTTCATCACTAAAACCCCTCATTAAAACTTGTTTTAAAATGCCACACACATGCGCGTGCGTGCACACACACAGATATAACATAGGCCTATTAAATTAAATTGGGATTTACCTAAAAATGAACCTCTGGTCTTTCAATGAATTTCATTCAAAAAATCTTTCTTTATAACATTTCTGCCACCCGTCTTCTTTTCCCTAACTGATTTTTATAATAGGCTTTTATAGATTTTTTAGGGTAGGGGGTAGAGGTTGTGCGAAGGGGTATTTGTACACACCCAAATTTCACATATTTTAAGTTACTTACAGTGTATAAATACTTAGTAATAATTGTGTCAATTGATTCTTTCTATCACAAATTTACTATTTATAAAAAATGCATAATAATTATTCACATAAATAGTCACAGAAAACAGACATGATGTGGAAAATAATATCCAAAATGATCTGATAAAAATCATACCCCAGTAAAGAGTTAAGGAAGCTTATATAAGTTAAAGCCTGACATCAGAGGTCTGATTGACAAATAAATTAGCAGAATCTAGGTTATATTGTGGGAACATTTACCATATCCTTAAAATGAAACCTCTACAAAAATCTTATTTTCATTTGGAATGTATTTTATATCACGTAATTTAACTAGGCTATAAATGGAAGTAAAGTTTAATCTAAATTCAATTTAATTTTGCAAAGAAAATTCACACTAAATGTTTAGATTCACACCAATAATTAAAAAAATCTATCCAATATTTTTTTCCCATCTAAATTAGCTAAACTAAAATACAAATATCTAGTTTTTCCTTTGTCTAATTTTCTATGATAGTTAAACTTTAATATGTCTCTTATTATTTCACCTTAGATGGTTGTGGCTATGTGGAAGATGGCCGTGAAATATTTGATGATGATTTGGATGACGATTCAATCTTTTCTTGTTCTCGTGTCAAGAGCAAGGACTCGAAGACTCAAAAAAGAGGAAGGTTATCAAATAAGATAGTGGATAAAAATGCCGCACCTGAAAGCAAATTAAATAATATCAGAAATATGCTCCTTAACATGCCTACTAAGAAGAAGGAGGTGAGTTTAATTTTTTTTTTTTTAATTTCGGGAAGAAGATGCAGATATATTCCCAATAGAAATATTCTTGTTTGAAGGGATTTATGTGGGAATATTACCTAATTCTTTGGAAATATCTCCGGTCTAAAATTTTGGCTAAAATCTACATTTTGGTAAAATTATTATGTAGGCCCGGTTTTCAGCTATTAATTGTGTTGTGGCCAGGCAGCCAGACAAAATTTCCAATCTGTGAAACCAAATGCCCAGGAAACATGTCACAAACACCTCTATAAATATTAAGGATATATGTGTGTTGTTGCCCATTTTTGATGGAACCTCAGGATGCTGGTGATCATACACCTATATTGAAGTAAGCCTACATGGGTCAGAAAGTTTTCCAGCATGTGGCGATAGAGGTCAATTGTTATAGCTACTGACTTAAACTAGTCATCTTCAAAAAAGACCCTCAAAAGGCACAACATCACAACACACCGACTTTTTCTGAATAAACCGAAGTTGGGGTTTTCCCTCTTTAGAGCTCTCAAGTGCCCAGTCACTACAATTCTTCTGGTTCACAAAACTGAGGAGGTGAAAATGAGCTTTGTCTAAAACTTGATAAACTGCTCCATAGTGTTTGGATTGTCTTCCTTTAATTTCAGAAACTGCTACACAATCATGGTGGGGCTGAAAACAGGGAAAACCTGGAATATTCAGGGAATTATAATATGCCTACTTGACTAATTCTTCACCTAAATATTTAAACAAAAGTGAGAGATTTGGTTTCTCGATGTTAACAAAATTTATTGCCTATAAATGTTTAAAAATGAGGTGACCCAATGGCTTAAATAATTTTATAGTAAAGGAAATTGATAAAACTAAAGAAAAAGGAAAAATAAACTACTAAGAGTAAATTTGATGAAGAAAGCCCACCTAGGTAAAGAGTAATAAATGTGGGAAGAATCCAATGCACAAAGGTGACATCCTCTTCCTTTATTCTATCTTATATAGAAGAAGAAGTCACACACTTCAAACACTAACTACTTCTACTATAGAATGACAGAAGAAAGGAAGAAGATGTCACCTTTGTGCATTGGACTCTTCCCACATTTTTCCTCTTTCCCTAGGTGGGCTTTCTTTAACAAACTTACTCTTAGTAGTTTATTTTTCTTTTTTATTTAGTTTTATCAATCTCCTTTGTTATAGAATTATTGTCTATAAATGTTATTCTAAAATGGGTTGGTTGGCAAGTGCTTGTTTTAAACCACATATACAAAGGAACACAAATATTACCTAAAACATTAACTATTGGAAAAATAACTTATAATATTTTATAATTTTATTAGCCATTAGGATTGCTTACGAAAGTATATAATCAATTCAATAAGATAAAAAATTGCCGCTATTCTCAACAAAAAAAAAATTAGAAAGGTTAAGACGGGAATTTTTTTAAATGTCTGGTAAATCTAGGAAAGTAAGGGAATTTATATAGTAAAAACATATATCTTGTAGGGGCAGAACTTTGCTTCCTACAACAGTCACCCAACAATCAGTACACTGAGAGATGTTAAATGCTGCAGAATGATGTATTATTGATCTCTGTGGACTTCAATTTATCACTACAATCACTTGTTGACAGTTAATTGTTGGTGTCGCACAGCACTGAAATGGGGATCACAATAAGTATCTTAAACAGAAGCAATTAGCCTCCATTCTGTCATGCATACCAATATTGCATTCAGTAAATAAGCGTTCTACTATTGAAACTGACGTTAAAGATTCAATGAGTGACCGTAACTGAATTTGCTTTTATAAACGACTTCATTGCTGCTACACTTGGTTGCATTGTCCACCACTTTATTGTTAAAAACATAATCATCTGACAGCTGGCTTCAAACTGGCGTCCTTAATAAAAGCATCGATAGCATGCTTCATGCCATGTGAAATGCAGGTAGCTTCAAATTGTGTCAACACACTATGCTTCAGCCTGTAGTTTCCTTTAAATAGATATTGATACTGTTATATTCTGAATTAAATTTCAATTGTTACTATCATAATCATCAACATTATCGAAATAAATTAAGTTATGGTCATGAGTTGATATTGTTACAAACTATGCTTGATCTCTCCTAATGAGGATGAAGCATTTTAAGAGGTTTTGCTGGAAATATTCTTAAAAGGGAAAATGGTAAAGGGCCATTACATGTGATTCACGTTAACTACAGTGAGAATCATATGTTCCAATTTTAACACACAGCATAATCAAATGATCCTAAAAAAACAATTATCTAAGAAATGTTGTAACTAATTTATTTATTAATCTAATCATACATCAGAACAAAAGTTATAAAAATAAATGGACAGAGGGGTATATTATTATAGTTTTATGACTCAAATTACAATGAAAGAGACATTAATTTTAAGTCATAATTTTTTCAAAACTTTGACTTGGTTCTCTTATGTAAGTTAGAACAGTGCTTACTTTTAGATACCATACAGTGACTATTTTGAACTCATAAAACTAAGAAAAACTTGGTCAAGTTAATAAATTTATTGTTTTATTTATATTTTTATTCATGACTCATGTTATATTTAACTAAAGTAAGTAAAAATAAATTTTGCAAATAAAAAAAATCTACCAAAAGTAAAATTTCAACCTATAGCTATGCTGCCATAGTCCAGTCTGGGTTTTACTCTCTTCTGCTAAATAGGGGACTGGTGTACCCCGAAAAATACATAATTATGTGTTTTGTTGTATTTTAGTTGTGAACTTTTGAAACCTACAATTTTCTGGTTTGTAGGGCTTGTACTTCTATCCTCTTTTAAATGTTTATATAATATCTAAATTTGTAAAACACTATTTGATAGTAAGCATTAATGGGAGTGCTGGAAAAAACAAAAAGTAAATAATTTTTTTTAACTAGATAGAGATGTGAGTCTAATTCAAGTTAAAATACCACTTAGTGACCCTAGTTGATCAAGGCTGCAAGTGTTGCTTGTACAGCAGTAACTTCAAAGTCATCATTGAAAGGATATCAACAGTAACTTGTTTGAATATGCTTCGATAAACTTTAACTATCTACCCATCTAAAAAAACACACAATTTCATTTTTTTAGTTTTTTTTGTATTTCATGTCCCACATGTCATGGAATGACCCAAAACTTGGTAGAATTGTTACTAAATTATGTTTGATTTCTTAGTTAAAAAAAACACAATTTCAATTTTTTAGTTTTTTTTTGTATTTCATGTCCCACATGTCACGGAATGACCCAAAACTTGGAAGAATTGTTACTAAATTATGTTTGATTGCTTAGGAGACAGTTAAACTGGATGAAGATGATATCCTAGGAGATATCATGCAAGAACTTAATAGTGACAATAGCAATGTCATCAAACCATTTGACATTAACTTGGCAAGAAGAACCTCTAAACAGATGTCACCATCAAAGAAGCTAGAAATTTCTCCAAGGTATTTTCAGAAATAATTTATATGCAATTCTTTTTTTATTATTTAGGTGCTCATTTCACATTAAATAACCTAAGGCCATTTGCCCTTAAAGCTCAGATTTCCTTTATATTGTTGTCCTCTCTAGGTATATACAAACTAGGGTTAAATTTATTTTCAAGAATTTTTTTTTGCATGGGTGTTATTTGAAAAAAAAAATTCTTGCCAAAAGAGGTGTGCCAATTTGAATAGTAGTTATTCACTTAAAATATTATTAACTGGATCATTTACTGACCATTTGTGCTCATTTTTGTGTCAAATGGAAACTTATGTTTAGTACTTTAAAACACAATTCAAACACTTTAGAGTTTAGAGAGAGAGACAAATATGATCTATAATATTATAAGCTATTTTTATTTTTACTGTATATTTCTCAAATGTTAAGCTAATTATGGCTTCTTAACCACAAATATCACACTTTACATATTTTAGATACGATACAAGAGTAGAATAAACTTTCTTGGGGAAAAAATGAAGTGTGTTTTATGTAGTTTATAAATTAAAAATTATTTATGGTTTGCTAGAATACATTAACAACTTATTTGTTGGTGCTTAAGTTACTTGTAGCTACTGACCATGTCTGTATCCTAAGTTATGCAATATGAGGTTTATGATCCCAATAACCTTTTTGCCGTTCGCTAATATTGATAATTTATTTTATTAATTTTCGATTTTCCAAAGATAATATGCGGTGTACTTTTGTTGTACTACCATTAGTACTACTTTGCAAGAATTACTACTTTAGGTAACATGAGCTCCATCTATCCAATAAAACCATTTTCCTTTATATGTTAGATTTTATTGTTATCCACAAAAGGCCATGTAATTACAAAACACAAAACTCGGTGATGGGCTTTCCCTTACTAGGCATGCACTCATTTGCAGCCTGAATCTACTTAACAACTAAATACAGCAGGTTTTTGTTTCTTAGTCTAACAAACTTTTTTTGACAGAGTATTTAACCACCTTTGTGATAGGGTATCGATCAACCCTCCATGCCAAAACAAATGTAACTAGCCCTTGATTAAACTTCCTTGCATCCCTTGCTTGAACTATTTTCACCATTGGGAATAAATCCTTCCACGTGCAAACTAATGGCTCCTGCAGAAGTTTTAGGGAACTTGGTGTGTGCAAATTATATCGCAGTGGCTACAACACATTGTTTTTAGTTAAAAAAAACATTTTTTATTCATTAAATTTATCATACATTTTACTAAACAATTTGAAAGAAAATAATTTAAAAAATCAATAAAAATCTGAAATAAGCTGTATTTCATACTTAAAGGGAGATATAATGACAATAATAGTTGTAGACCCCCTGCTAAAAAAACCATAAAGCTCAACTGTGAACATTATTTTATAATATTAATGATTCATAAAAATAATTACTATTGCATATTTGTAATAGCTTTTCAGATGCATAAGATTATGTTTTTGTATTTTCATCTTTTCCATAAGGGTAGTTTACAATTAAGTCATGCTTAGTTTTGGAAATATAATATCATTAACTTTAAGCTGTCATTTATAATTTTATTAAGGTAGTTGTATTAAACTGAATTATTTGATGACATATCATTGCAATAGTGTCAAAGACTGATGGCCTATTTGAGTCTCTAAATTTTCTTGAAGAAAACTAAATGCTTTTAATAGATTCAGGTGGACATATTTGAAGATGGGAGATAAGGAGTTTTTCTCCTCTTGGCTACTTTCAGTTGCCAGCCAGGGTAAAAGGAACAACAGTGTAGGCAGACTGACTGAAGTGCCTTCCTATGCATCCCACTTGCCACAGCCACTTCAGACTTAAATACTTAAATATACATCAAAATAATAATGATGATGATGATGATAATAATAATAATTATTTAGCTCTAGGGTATATTTTTTCAACATTAGATTTGTACTAATTTTTTTTACTGTGGTATTCTTGGATTTTAAGATTAAATATGTTATTCATGTATTTATACATATATATTTAACTAAAAAGGGTCCTTAAATTGTTTATCCAAACCATGTTTATGAATTCCCTGACTCAGGTTCCAGTTAACTCTTACTCGCCAGTGCCGCCAAAGTTCCTGCAGTTTTCTGTAGATCTAATTTTGCTGCTCCTCAATGAGTGAGCTTGCTCTCAATTTATCATTGCTTTGTTTCTCAGTCATTAATGATTCACAGACTGCAACAAATTGTTTGAATTTATTTGGTAATGATATTAATATCTTTGTGATTACCATTTGGCCAGAAATATTTTCTCCTGTTGAGCTGTTTTTTCTCCGATTTATTCAAGTGTTGCAAAAAAGTTAAAATACTTTCTTCTTCACACTTCAATGAGAAGAATTTCTGTTTTAAGTTTAAACTGGTTTCCGACTGCCTCTTATATACCTACATCAGTTTTGTCCATATTTCTGCAGCTTATATGTTAATTTTGTGCATTGTACCTTTTTGTTCAAATGTGTCACTATGACTTCTCCATACTTTGTATCTAGTTGGCCTAATTTATAGCTTTTGCTGCTGGTTTTCGTTCACCCTTGTCGGCCACATTGTATAACCCCATAGCTAGTGATATAACTTTTATTTGGAATAGCCACACACTCCAATATGCAATTCCTTATATCTTTGCATCAGTGTAAAATACATTTTATCTATACTTCTTAGAATATTTTCAAATATAAAGACACTACCACGCTATCTGCCGACCAACAATCACCATGCCATTTTGCAACAAAAAATTTACCTAAGCTATTTGTATTTTTTTAATCCACACTATCTGAGCCCACAACCTGTTACAGTTATTATTAGAGAGGTTAATGGAATTAAATAACGATTCTAATTTTTCGGTATTAATGTTGTATATTTAATAGTAGATTGTAAGACTAACAACAAAACGACTGTGTGCACATTGAACGTTACAAACAAAAAGCAAAACAACCAACAATTTCACCACTAGTGTTTGTAAAAGAAAGTAATTCATACATGGATATGAGCCAAAAACCTCGGCAACTAATAATAACTCATTCAAATATGACTATGTTGCCATCCACACAGACAAATAGCAAATAAAAATGAATATATCAAATATAATATATCCTTCTACCTGTAAGGGTTTTAATTGCATTTTAAAGTACTAAATATAGGTTTTAATTTGACACAAAAAAGAACAAAATTGTTTAATAAATAATCACATGAATATTTTAAGTAATTACTACCAAAATAAGTGCATAACTTCAAGAAAGAAACAATTTTTTTTTTTTCAAAATGACATTAGGAAATCATTTGTGCTAAGAAAATTTAGAAAAAAATATTTTAGCTTTAATTTGGATACATCTATTCTGGCGTCAGCCAGTGAACTATAACGACCGAGCAGCTGCTACATGTTGGCGCAGATAGTGCTAACATTTGCAGATAGGTCTGCCGTTAATCTCAGTTTTATGGACTAGAGTATCTACATCTTTATTCATGGAGTTCTTCAATCGTCATACAAGGCTGAGTTGAACCCATTCCAGACCCGCTGCTTCACAAAAAGATCTGAATGTTCCAGGAATCAAACCCGGGACCTCTGGATCTGTAACTAGGAACTCTGACCACTAGACCACAAAGGCTGCCTTTGTATATACTTACGGAGAAACTTATCAAAATTTAATCTTATTCCATGTGAAATCACACAATTTGAGAATATTACTGTAGCCTTACATTTCAGGTTTCTTTTATGTTTTTTCATGTGTATCTACCTACTTACTCACTCTATGGCACTAGGAACTCGAAAGCTCTTTGCCACACCCACAAAATTATGTCTTTATTCATGTAGTTCTTCAATCGTCATACAAGGCTGAGTTGAACTCATTCCAGACCCGCTGCTTCACAAAAAGATCTGAATGTTCCAGGAATCAAACCCGGGACCTCTGGATCTGTAACCAGGAACTCTTACCACTAGACCACAAAGGCTGCCTTTGTATATACTTACGGAGAAACTTATCAAAATTTAATCTTATTCCATGTGAATTCACACATTTTGAGAATATTACTGTAGGCTTACATTTCAGGTTTCATTTATGTTTTTTCATCTGTATCTACCTACTTACTCACTCTCTGGCACTAGGAACTCGAAAGCTCTTTGCCACACCCACAAAATTATGCCATCTTTCTTTATCTTGAACTAGTCCTATCCAGTCCACTTCATTACACCCTATTTATTTCAGGTCCATTCAAGATGTATCCGCTCATCTGTGCTAGGTCTTCTCATTGGTCTCTTCCCATTGGTCTGTCAATACCCTGAATTAGGTTTCAGAATTTCCCATTCGTGCTATATGTCCTGCCCACCATAATCTATGATATTTAATTATCCTAACAATGTCTTGTGATGAGTAGAGGGTATGTAACTTATCATTATGTTACCTTCTCCACTCCCCAGTAACCTCATCCCAATTTGGACCAAATATCTTCCTAAGTGCCTTGTTTTTGAATACCCTGAATTTGTTTTCTTTATGTAAGGTATGAGACCACGTTTCACACCCATAGAGAACACATGGTAAAAAAAAATTATAGTTTGGTATATTTTGAATTTTATATTCCTGGACAGCAGGCGAGATGTAAACAACTTACTTACCGAGTAATAGCATGCATTTCCTACTGTATTCATTTCCTAATTTTCCAATCTAATAACATTATTGCCAATTAAAATTGTTCTTAAATATTTAAACTCATTAACCCTGTCAAATTATATTTTGTTCATAATAATCTCTAAACTATCGTCCCCAATCTGTTATTTATGTGAAGGGTGACCTGGCGGATTAGGGGTAACATGTCGGACCTCTGTGCTGCGGTCCAGGGCTCAATCCTCGGCCTCGACAAAGATTTATCTGATTGCCTTTGACAGAATGTGAATTAATCACAACTTGTGAATGTGTGGAATGCCAGGCTTTCGCCGTTGTTCGGATTCCATGTTAGACTGTAGGTTCTCCATTTCATCTCACACTCACCCTTCCGTTACACATTAGCCTAAGTGTGTATAACCCAACAGGTAGTAAGACACGGTGCTAATAATAATAATAATAATAATAAAAAAAATAATAATAATATTANCACAAGTATTTATATGAAATATAATTCTCAGAAAGGGGGGCGGATCGAAGGAAGGGAAGGTTGGAGAACATTACAAACTAGGGGGGAGGGGAGATTCGGGACGGTCGTCGAGAAGTCTCGAAGCTCCGTGAAGGCGGAACCGGAACTCTTCTTTCCATTTTCTTTGCTGGCCGAACACGTGGTCGAGCTTCATTGCTGGCCGGCGTCGACACGGCTTCAGTCAGTTTGTTGTATTTGGCGAGAGCGGAGGTCGCTGGTCAAGCTAGTGCCGCGTGTTGACCTTGTGAGAGCGGCTGTCCCAGTTGGTGAGTGTTATTACATTGTAAGTCGTTACATTTATAAGCTTGTTAATTTAAATGATCATCTATTTAATATTTCATATATCACATTATAGTTTCTCTTAACTATTTCTAATGTTTAATTTTTTAAATTCACAATTTTATAACACATTTTTATACAAACATTTTAAATAACATTGGTTTTCCTCAGACATGAAGATGTTGTATTTTCCGATATATAAAATAAATAAATAAAGGAAATCCGAAATGTAAGGGCAGAGTAATATTCTCAAATTGTGAGAGTTCACTTGGAATAAACCAGTAACACAGATTCAATAAGCTCAAATTTTTGTTAATTGCCTTATTTTTCTTGTATGCATTCATCACGCTTTGGTAGTGGTGTGCCATGAAGTATTCCCAGGATATACAGATATGAAGGGCGCCCTTATGGGTTTTCCAAATGGTGGGAGCGATTGGAGTCTCATCTGCCGGTGGTTAGACACCCCTTCTCAAGAGAAAATTTCAGAAATTTAATCTTGTGGGAGGGAATTTTAGAGTTACTTGTAAATTAAAAAAAAAAGTTTTAGCTGAAACCATTGATAACAAGAAACATTATATGTATCACAAGTTTATTGAACAGAAAATGAAAAGTAAATAAAAAGAAAGCTGTTGAAGAGGTAATTTGAGAAAATCTACATTTTATATATTTGTTCTTTATTAACTCAGATATTGATGAGTCAAAGTTGTCAATAGCAAATAATTGCTGCCAAGTCCCAACTACACAATTTTGGGTTTTTCATAAGAATTTAAAAAAAAAAGAGTAAATATTGCAGAGTGACAAGGGGGTGGAGGCTGGATTCCTGATTATCACCTAAAAAGAGAGTTTTAAAATCTACCTGAGGTATGTTCTCCTTCCCTCTGTCCCTATTTGACCGATCATTAATAGGCTCTGCTCTACTTACCTTGAAATGTATGTTTGATGATTCCAATGAGTGTTATACCGAGGGATAAGAACAATTCACAAGTGCATTTAAGACAAGTTATTCTTTCCATGGCAATATTTTATGTCTCTTATGATCAATACCTCTCGGCATTACAGTCCGTCCTGAATGCATAGAATATTTTGCAAAATATATTTCATCACCACTCTAATGGAAAAAAACAACTAAAGTTGCTCCCTGATATATTTGTGTTAAGACTAACTCTTACTATAGTATGTTTAACTTTCCAGTAGTTACCTTCGGTCTTTGGCTGCAGTGAAGCCTAAGCCAAGATGTGCCACGACGCTACCAAGAAACCAAATAGATGACAAAATAACGATCGAGGTAAGCTAACATAATCCGGCAAAAGAACCTCAGTGCTAGGGGGTTTGACTTGGCTTTTCTAACTTTAACCCAAAAGATTGGGACCTATGTGTTAAAAGTATCAAAAAACTTTCAAATGTAACTACATTCTTGTAAATAACATTAAATAATATATGTGTTAGGCTAAAGCAGTTATATATTGTTTTCAAAATGGGTTTGTAAAAAGGAAGTTCTTTAAATCTTGTGATGGCATAGTTGGATGTATCTTGGTTTGTTTGACTCATACACAGAAGGATGGAACTCAAAATAGTACCCAACATGCAACTTTGTAATTTATTCCACACTTTGATTTTGCAATCTTCTTTGAAAAGAATGTTATTGCAGTGTTGTTTCTTTACCTTTTCTCTATTCTCATAGATAAGTTTATTTATGTTGCTTATATCATTTGAGCATATCCCAGAGTTATTTTTCCTCTAATGCCTTTCGCCCACAGAGCTACTCAAATAAGATATAATAGTGACACAAGTAAAACCTATATTACCAACCAGCCAGTAGTTTGAGTATCACTGTTAATATGTTTTAATAGTAATCTGCTCATGCTCACTGTTTGCTAATCGGTTTATGACACATCCATAATTAGTCACTGGAAACTCAACATGACAGCTGCCGAGCTACCTTTGTTACAAACTCACTCATCATGAATGAACACTTATTGAACATTTAATGTACTATTCAAGGTAGCTTTCTTTCAACATTCTGTACAGTGCTATAAATTTTACATCAGTTTGTTGCAGTCTCTTTTCTGCGAAGAATAAGTTATTATTATTATTTATAGGAGTTTATATTATTTTTATTGTGTGGATGAATCTGAATTCTTATTTGATTACATCTCTTATATCCATAATAATAATAGAGAACCAAATCCTCATTGGCATTCGAGTTATTAGACATTATATTAATATACATTAAATATTATAGAAGCCTGAAAAAGGTTCTTGCGGCTAGATAGTACAAAACCGATTGAAATTTCACCTCTTTTGTGTATTACCATTTGCAAAACATAAGTAACAACCAGTTGCTGACCAGTTTGTGACTTCAAGCACTAATGAGTCTAATTACAGTTCAGTGCTCCATGAGTGTATTATTATTATTATTAGCACCGCGTCTTACTACCCGTTCGGGTTATACGCACTTACGCTAATGTGTAATGGTAGGGTGATTGTGAGATGAAATGGAGGACCTACAGTTTAACGTGGAATCCGAACCACGGTGGAGGCCTGGCATTCCCCACATTCTCTATGAGTGGAAGGCCTAAGGCATCCCTCTGGTTATAGACTGGAGTGCTAATGACGGAGAGATTGGGTTTGAATCCTGGTACTGAGTTTTTTCCTAAATGATTTCACACACAAATGTATGTACACTTCCTCTAAATTCAACCTTTTTTGCTAAGAGATCAGCTTAATAATTTCATATGTGCATACACCAAATGGATTATGATAAAATCTCAAATGTAGACTTACAATACTAATATTTTCAATAAGGAAAACCTCTTTTCGCTTTATGAGGTAATTGTATTATATTTGGAAGAAGGTATAGGAAAGGTGGATAGAAACATATAACATATATGTGATGTTATAACATAACATATATGTTTCTATCCACCTTTTTGGTTTTCTCTTTTAGGAAGTCGCGTTGCGCGTTTCACACTCCTCCTTGATGAGCTCCGATAGAATGAAACCTGGGTCAGGGGATTGGGCGGTGACGATCAATTTTCTTTAAGAGGCAACCATTACCTCTTTGTCCATTGGCAGCAGTGTAAAGTGTGAACTGTGTGCTTCTTTTCATTGTAAAGGCTATACTGTGTTCGTCCCCCTTTTATATGTTTCTATCCACCTTTCCTATACCTTTTTCCAAATATAATACTAATATTTTATTATTTTAGAATTATTTCACTTACATTTAAACCATTCCATTGGCTCAACAGGCTCTTTTAACAATAGTGGTTATTAACGACTCAACTTTGATCAAGATGAATGATTCAGTACACACTTACAGAATTTAAATTATTACAAGGAAGGTCTAAACGTTATATATGTAATATTTACTTTTTCTTTCCAAATAATCTTTTCAAACAGCACCACACTTGATTGTTTACGGTATGCTGTCATAGATTCATAGAGAAAAACTTAAACATGTTTTGTCATCAGCGATAGTGTATGGGAGTCATCTTTATAACTAAACCACTGTGTTTTTAAACATCAATTCTTTCAAGAAAATGTCCATAACGCCATCTATTTTATGAAGCTTGTTATTGAACTAGAGGTCGATTAGGGAAGATTTTTGATTTGTTTTGAACAAACGGCTGATTATTAGCGGCAGCAAGCTTAAATGTGACATATCTAAGCTTTAGTATTTTTATCCACTGACCTATAGTGGTAATATCAGTGATTATCTTTTTTTCATTGTTTTAATTTGTGTTTTTTATTGTTGTTAATATTGATTACTTGACAGGCTGCCTAGTAACCTGTTGTTTGTTTGGAAGTTCCATAGAGGTTTCTTTTTTGTCTGTCAGTGATTAAAAATAGAACATTTTTTAATTTGTTCTAGAATAAGTGAAGTTGGAATACTTTTTAAATAAAATTTTGTATTCTCTCTTGTTTCTGAAATTGTATACGAAGTAATCCTACACTTTATCTTTAAATTATCATAAAATTATGGAATTCTCACTTAACTATCTATGGTGATAATAAAAGGAGGCCAAGTACTCAATTGACATTATATCTAATGTCTATGAAGAGTTTTAATAAGTAAAAGCCAGATTTCCCCCTTAATATTAGCCTTATTTTCCCCCATGATCCTGAAGAATCAACATCAGTGGGATCTAAATTATTTTTTATATCCAACATTATTTTAATTATATATTAACATTTTACCTATTTTACGAAAGGAGAAATACTTTCAAACTCTTCCACTTATTGTTATATTAAATTCATTGAATGATATCAATTCTATCAAACCTTAAATATCCAAAAATATTCTAAGTATTATTGATAAAAAATAATTTGTTTTGTTATTTATTTTATTCTCAAACAAAACAACACTTTGGTTCAAACAGCTTAATTTTCTTAATAAAATCAAATTTGTGTAAGTTTAAATTTATATCATAAACTTTATTATTTTTTTAAACTATGGTTTGGAGAAAAAACTATAATTGCTATTGAATACTAACCTCATATATTGTTTATTTGTGCTATCTTTAATTTTTGCTTTGTACATACATCACCACCTCTCCTAGAGTATGAGAAAGTGTTATATTTTTGAATAAATGGTTCCCTTCAAACTCATAACAGGATTTCTGCAACACACTTGGTGAGGTGAGTTAGTTTTCCCTAACAACACCCTGTGGTCTCGAGAAAAGTAGTCGTCGCTACACAGTCAGAGCTAGATGAGGAAAAGTAAGTTATCTTTATTGGAATGCTTAGGAGTGGCACCCACATTGGCCAATATATTATATTTATATTGACTCACCAGCGACACACATTTTACTATAGAATAGTGAGAGACAGTGCCTTAAAAATGTATTATCTATATTATATTCACGTGCTTTCCATCATATTTCCTTTTTTTAAACTTTTTGTTACTCTTTGTACTGATATATGGGTTTATTTTTGCTAACTATTTGTAATAGAATACTTGGCTAATACATGGTTTAAATTGAGAGGGATGGCTAGCACACTTAACATAGTGATAATGGAGTATAAATTGTTAAGATACAACACTTAAACCCACATATATACAATTTAAAGACAAGCTTTAACTGTTACAAACATTTTATTCAGATTGAGAAAGTAGAGTTTCACACTTGGGCTTGAAGAGATCCAATAGATTGAAAGCTAGGTTAAGAGATTGAGTATTACAGCTTTTTTTCTTTTCAAGAGATAGCTATTTATTTACTAATGTAAAAATGGGCCATGTGTAGTAGTATAGAATGTTAACATAGTTCCTATTTTCACTGTGTAAGAATATGATGTTTGTCTCTCTTAATTGTTACTATATCTCTTCCCTGTACCTTCTTCCACCAATAATATTTATTATTACTTCTTTTTGTTACTCTTTGTACTGATATATGGGTTTATTTTTGCTAACTATTTGTAATAGAATACTTGGCTAATACATGGTTTAAATTGAGAGGGATGGCTAGCACACTTAACATAGTGATAATGGAGTATAAATTGTTAAGATACAACACTTAAACCCACATATATACAATTTAAAGACAAGCTTTAACTGTTACAAACATTTTATTCAGATTGAGAAAGTAGAGTTTCACACTTGGGCTTGAAGAGATCCAATAGATTGAAAGCTAGGTTAAGAGATTGAGTATTACAGCTTTTTTTCTTTTCAAGAGATAGCTATTTATTTACTAATGTAAAAATGGGCCATGTGTAGTAGTATAGAATGTTAACATAGTTCCTATTTTCACTGTGTAAGAATATGATGTTTGTCTCTCTTAATTGTTACTATATCTCTTCCCTGTACCTTCTTCCACCAATAATATTTATTATTACTTATTCAAGGAGAACATAAAATAAATCTTAATTTTTATTCAAAATTATCATTATTGCTTTTATATATGTTTCTTCCCTTGTTTTTACAGGATGATTTGGTTGACATTCAATCCACTCCATCTTGTATTGAAAAATTTGAAGAGTCAATTGACTCTGGAACAATTTTAAACTTTGACTCAAATGATGAGTTCCCGGCGAGTTCTGAGTTCAATCAGGTAGGTAAATATGATGCTCACAAACTTTTACCGATTCTTATTAACCAATAAATATCTATGTATTAACATAAGACACTACATATTAGCACTAATCGTAAAAGGTTTGCAATATTGCCAATAACCTCCTCTTACAGACAAACTAATTTGATCTCTTATAAATAACACATCTAACATTATATTTCAAAGAAAGATTTTAATCTTAGTCATTCTACTACATGTTGGAATAAATAACCTTCAGTTATTATACTTTATGAAGCAAAATTTTACATAAAATAAACTAAGCCACTTTATTAAAACCATATTTCAAGTTTGTAATGTTAATAAAAATGACTACTGCATTTATTGACCACTCTATGTTGAATATTAAGGCACAGTATCCAAATTTATCTGCTGTAATAAAATTGTAAACTAGTTGAGTCTACTTTTTCTTTAATCTGAATTTTCATTTCATCTATGAATCCTGAATGTGAATCTTAGACAACATGGTAGGTGTAAGTTTTTAACATTCCCATATTGATGTTATTTTTCCCTTTTATTTTGTTTGTATTAATGCTTACCATAGAAAATCAAAATAGTAATTAAATGCAACCCGCTTTGGTGGCCGCATGGTCTTAAGGCGTTACTAATATATAAACTAGACTGCCCAAGACAGGGATATATCTCATTCGGGTGCACTGAGGGTAGTTTTTTCACAAATGGATTTCCACTCTCCATCCACACTCAAATGCAGGTTCACTTTCTCTAAATTCAACTAACCTAATACCCAAAACATTAATAAAATAGGTAGTAAGACACACTGCTAAATTTGATATATATTTTAGTTTTGTCCAAAAATTAGATTGGACCTAACCACCAAGGAGCATCATAAAAGCCCTAAAATAAATTTCAAGTAAAATAACAAAATGTTTTCTTTGCACTGTGTCTTGGTACCCATCTTAGCTATCCACACTTTTATTTACACTATTAGAGTAGGGGAGAAACAATGTACCTGCATTTGTTTGGCTAAATTACCATCAGTGCACTTGGGATTTAAACCTTGACGGCTTGTCTCACCAGAAAACCAGAAAAAACGAGTTTAGCCTTGGGACTATTGATGGGGGTGGGACTCCTTTTGAATACTGAATCTAAATTCTTTTTTTAAATCCTCATTCTAAATATTCTTTAGAACTCTTCAATTGAGCATACCACATACACAGTGTATTTCAAGATTCACATTACAATCCTTAACATTTTAACCACATAAACATACCTATTCTTTAACAGCCAAGTTTGAATTACAATGTCTACAATAAAGTACCAGAATTGTGTTTTTACATTGCCATAGATGGACACGATGATAGAGGAAATTAACTCTCAAGAGTCTATGATAGATGTCAACCAAGTGGAAGCCATTGTAGACAATAAACCAAACAGGTAAAAAAAAAATATTTTTTAAATATTTTTGGTCATAGTGTCACTATTCTCGTTTAAGCTAGTCATAAATTTACTTGGGATGTATGAAAACACCTTTTTCACTTTGAGACGAGAATAAGAACAAAATATCAAGATGCAAGAATGAGTCGAGAAAACTCCCTTTGAAAGTACAAAAATATAAATTATATCTCTTAAAATAATTATTTATTTTATACAGTTCCTTTTGACATTTGGGCTAGCGCTTTTGATTATCCTATAGTTCATTCAAACACTTAAGATTTAAGTCATACACCTTTTAAATGCAATTAATAAAATAAATATAGTTGCAATGGAAACAGTTTATAATTTAATATTTTATTGTAACATCCTATAATATCAAAGTTAGATATTGAAAAATAATATTTATAATCAAAACCTTTTATAATTAAGGCTGTTTTGGGGGAAAAGTGCTGCTTATTTTTGGGTCTGTATGATATTATTAAAAATAATAAATTTTCTGTTTGGTTTGTAAATTTTGAGGCAATTCACTACGGGACTTATGGCAGCTGGTTCAGAAAAAAGTATGCCAACCCTATAAAAAGCCAAATTAAATTTAGCTACTTGATGGCTCTCTCGTTTTAGTGTCCTTGACAAGGTCCTAGTGACTGAGGAGCAGCTCTTGGCGGGATGGGAGATGATGCAAGGCTCTGGTAAACAGGACACAATGTTTCTTGAGTGACATTGAACTGGACCCATCCCGCCTCCCACTCACCACCACCGAGTCGGGGGAAAAGGTAGTGGAACATAAAACATATAGCAGTACACTTTCTAAGCAGGGATTAGGGTATGCTGGCATGTCTAACCTGGATGGAAAGGGTCTGATTCTCAATTATTCACTAAAGCTTTTTTTTTATCTAGATGTGTTTTCCATTACAAAGATCAGGGCTGTCACGCACCTGGGAAAACACAAGGGATTTTGCAAACTCTATCAAAAATACTGGAATAGGTTTTAATTTGGGAAATTTAACTTAAAGCTTAAAATTAAAGGTCTTTGGACAAAAGAGTGAACTGAAGAATAACTAAGCATGCTGATTCATACATGTCGTATTACTGCTTAAACAAGTGTTGTGAATCGACAAAAGATGTATTTTCCCATCAATCTTGAGTCATGGTGTTTTTAATCATAAATTGCATGAGTTCACATTAGTCAATTTGATGAAAATTTAAATTTGATTACTCTATTCTTCAATCTAAGCTGCTTGGAAAAATGGGACTTTCATCTGGAAGATCTGGATAATGCAGGAAATCTGGTAGTAAGAAAATAGTGGTAACGAAATATTATATATTCACATCCATTGTCCTTTTCGTGTGTTAATCCGTTATGTTATTCGTTCCTTTTTATATGTTTCAACTATGTCTATTATTCCTTACCTATTTATTTTTTATTTTTTGTTGCTTTTAGGTTTCTTCTTTTAGAAAGTTGTGTTGCATGTTTTACATTCCCTTCTAATGAGTTTTGAAGGAATGGGTGGGCTCTTAGTTAGGGGTTTCTAGAGAAATTTCAGGGACTCATCGAGCTTGTGAAACTGATATACCTCTAGAAATTATAATCTAACTTTAATCACCTGTATTTTAAGTGTATTATTATCTCATTATATGATGCATATATTAGGAATTACTTTATCATAAATTTACTTTTACATCCATTACTGTTTCCAGCCTGTGGCCTGCACCAGTTTTTTCAAGCCATATATTTTCCACTACTAGCTTGCTAGGCTTGTTGTAGCTTCATATGCCTTATAATCTAACTTAAGACTAGTACAGGTACAATCTCCAGTTCTCGGCCGTTAATCCACCACTGTTGAAAGGGTAACCCCACATTTCACCAATGATAAATTTTTCGGCCATGCCAGGAATCAAACTCTGGACCCTTAGTTCAGTAGACAGACATGCTACTGATTAAGTTAAGATGTCATCTACTTTATTGTCTATGTGTGCTTTTAATATGTTTATTAGGTTTGGGCAACTCAGATATTTTGCCAATCATGCTGTTGACGATTATTTGTTACCTTTTAGGCCAATCACCTGTGCTGATTATTTGGTTTATTTTAATGAAAACTATACATGGTGGCTACATAGAGGGAAAACCTGGAAAAGTCAGGGAATTCTTTGATATTAGGGAAAATGAGGAAATGTCAGGGAATTTAAATAGGCTGTTTAACTGATTTCACACCTAAACATTTAAATAAATGTGAGAGATTTGGTTTTTCGACGTTAACAAAAAAATATATTGTCTAGATATGTCAATATTAACATGAGGTAGTTGTAAAGGGTCTGTTTTATACCACTTTTACACTGGGCCACAAATAATACACAATATATTAATTACTAGAAAAAAAAGGCACTTAGAATGTTAATGTTGTTAAAGAAAGATTGCTGTGGGTCATGTGAACCATAAATAAACAAGATAACACAAGAAAACATACATTAGTCAGTACAATAAAATTACAAGTGACAAAGTCATAGATGTGCATTCCAAACTTATAACGAGCATGACTCGACTGTCTATTGTCTGCCAAAGATGTGGTGTGACGGTACACACTTAAAGATGGCTTCACTAAACAACTACAACTCGTAGCGAGCTATAATAGAATACCAACATTACAACACTTCCCCTCCAGTTGGTTGTCAAAAGAAAGTCACTATTGGGAATGATCCCATACATTGCATGTGTTTAAGCTTGGCCAGTCCTTTTGTTAGAAGTCTGCAACTTGATCGTCCATTGAGATGTGAAGTATATGAAGTTCCTTGTGTTTGAGTATGTCCCTCACAAAGTGGTGACAGATGTCGATGTGCTTACTTCTTGCATGGAACATCGGATTCTCCGCCAGTTTTAGGGAGCTTCTGTTGCTGCAGTAAATGACCATCTCACCCAAGTCGCCAAAGCCCATCTTGACACGGAATCGCTGCAAATAGACAGTTTCCTTGACACTCTCTGACAGAGCCATGTATTCTGCCTCTGTCGTCGACAGGGCGACGGTTTGCTGCTTTTTTGATTCCCAGGATACCGGTCCTCCATGTAGCATGAATATGTACTTGGTGTAAGACCTCCTGTCTTTGGGACATTTTCCCCAGTCTGCATTTACAAATCCTTTGACTGGTCTTGTATCTGAGCCAAAGGTCAACCCCACGTTGATGGAACACTTTAGATAATGTAATACATGATCGGCGGCCTTCCATTAAAAGGTACCATAACAGTTGTTAAACTGCCCCGGATTGCTTACAGCAAATTACATGTTGGCCCTTGTAGTTGATGCCAAGTACATAAGTACTCCGACCAGCTCTTGGTACGGAAGCCTTAGATCATCTTCTAACTGCTCTTTGTTTCTCCACAGATTCAAGCTCGTATCCACACGAGTGGCTACAAGTTTGCATTCGGACATGCCGAATCGATAAAGCAGCTTGTGTCTGTATTCATGCTGGTGCACCATCACCTGCCCTTTTGTCTGGTTGAACTCTACCCCCAGACAAGATTTTGCATAGCCTAGATCCTTGACTTCGAAGTGGTTGGCCATTCTCCTTCCAAGTTCAGCAATCCCCTTCCTGTCACGGGAGGTTATTAGGATGTCATCAACGTACATTGCAATTAGTATAACGTCTTCCGCTGAACCAATATAGAACAAACAAGGGTCTGAGACTGAAGGCGTCGTACCCAGACTTCTAAAGGTTTCCTCCAGCTTGAATTATCAGCTCCTTACAGCTTGTCACAAACCGTAAAGCGATTTCTTCAGGAAGCAAACCTTGTCGTAGTCGTCGTCCTCCCCCCTACTCACTTCTTCAAGCATAGTCTTTGCCTTCATCCTGATCTGACTCTGGCCCTCAGAATTAACAACACCTGAAGGATTTCTTGTAAATCATTCAGTGGCTCCAAATAAACCTCTTATTCTAGGTGTCAAACTGCCTAATCTTCATTTCGTATTGGGCTGCAATGGTTGCCATGAGGCGAATGGAACTTATTCGAGCCACTGGAGCAAATGTCTCTGTGTAATTAATGCCAGGTTGCTGACTAAAACCATGGGCAACCAAGTGTGCTTTTTTCTTTCAAGCCTTACATCTGATAAGAACTTGTTCCTTAGAACAATTTGACTGCCAACAACTTTGTGACCTCCAGGACGATCAAGAGTATCCAAGTCCCGTTCCTCACGATGGATTTAATTTCAGTGCCAATGGGATGATGCCATTCGACCGCATTGGGGCTGCATATTGCTGAGAGAAACACCTGCCGCGCTCCCTCAGCATTTTCGGCTGGACTTGAAATTAAATTACTTGATATTGCTTCTTCGGTCTTCCCCTCAAACCTGACCTGACCTTCCTTGGCCAGCCACGGCTCCTTGCTCTGTGATCAATTTCCTGAGGCATGTCTATGTCAGGTGGAATGTCATCGTGGGTTGAAGAGATGTCCCCATCTTTGCCCAATCCCTCAGGTGGTGGTGCATACACTTCAACGATGTTGTTGAAGCCAAGAAATACCTAGTCTTTGTCATCCTCATAGTGTGTGATTTGCTCATCATCTTCAGCACAACATCTTGGAGGCAATTCAATGTCCACAAATCACTGAGCTTCCCTTCCTATCTCTTGGTCCGTTTTGAGTGTCAACTGTCAAACGAGGCTTGTCATCCTCCATCAATTTGACATCAGGGCTTATCACCACTCGACACTTCTTGGGTGACCACACGCGGTATGTCTTGGACTCATTGGCATAGCCAAGGAAGATCCCTTCCTGTCCACGAAAGTCAAACCTTCCTCTCCCAGGTTTTCTGTTCAAGTAGAGCAATAGCTTTCAATACTTCAGCCTTTGACTTTAAGAATCGAATCTCGCACTATCTGGTGCTGGTGTCGATAAATTCGACAAAATTAATTTTCTCCTCCCACATAAGTTGTCTTCATGGGTCCACATACATCTGAGTGTATCACATTTTAGACTTCTGTGTGATGGTTCGATTTGCTGGGAAACGAGGCCCTGGTCATATTTCCCTGTATGCAAATGTCACAGTTCAACTTGTTGAATCCGCTGCACAACTCCCTTCACGACACTTTAAACGAACGGCGTCCATGATGTCCTTTGCATTAGTGTGACCCAGGTGTCTGTGTAACAATTTGAATGAAAATTTATTTTCTTTCAAAACTGAAGTGACAGTGTATGCGTCTTGTTTTAACTCACGAATGTAGTACAAATCTTCAACTCTGACAGCACTTAATATCATATTCCTGTTCAAGTCTTGTATGATGGCACCATATTTTTGAAACCAAACGTCGAATTCACAATCTGTTATCTTACTGACCAATAACATGTTTGTGCTCAAGTCCTGTACATACATTGCGTTGTCTAGTGTCACATTCCGGTTGTCACCAAATACATTTGCTACAAACTGTGCTTTACCTATGCCCGCTGTACCGGCTGTTTGCAAGGGTTCGCGCACAGCGCCTGAAGTCATACATTTCGCAAAAAAGTTGTGTCTTGTTGCACAAATGTGTTGTCGTGCCGCTGTCTAGACACCACTTCCAGCTTGGATTGTTTAACTTGCATGCTGAAACATTTAAACAGATGTTATCGGCACAGTTTGTACTTTCCTTTCTGTCCTTGCTTTGACACTCGTTCGCCTTATGCCCAGGCTTTTGGCATTTAAAACACTGTATCACGTTAGCGCCTCTCTGTTTTTCTCAGTCACTTTTGTCCACTTCGAGTTTGTATTTCTAATTGCGCAAGCCACTATTTTTCTTTGCAAACATGACAGCTCTTTTCTAGTTTTCTATGCTCATTTTTTATATCTTGTAGTTGGCCAATAAAAGAATGATCGCTTAGAATATATATTAATCAATTGAGTTGGTATTTGATGGATATTTAATATATTTTAAAACATTGTCTTGTTTGATTTCACAGATTAAGAACCAAACACTTAAAAGATTACGCATTATTAAATTATAATTTGAACCCAACTCCTAATGGAGAGATTATATTTGATACAAGACTGTCTAACATATTTTAAACATGAGCGTCTAGAATTTGAACATGAGTGAATGTTTTTCTCGGTCCATCTTTTCTTCTTACCTCAGTCGGACCTTGTCTTATAGGTAATTTAATTCCTACCCTTCTTCATCTGGTTGAATTTGCACCAATAGGAACCTGCCAAATTCTAACTGTGAAAAAGGTACTCAAAGCTTCTTCCTTTGTTCTTCCTGTCGGTTAGGCTCAACCAGCGATGCAATATAGTCAACTTAGCCACTCACAACAGGGAAAGGAAACAAATCAATTAGCTGTGTTTACCCACAATTCACCCAAATTACCAACAAAATGTACCTCTCAAGTTGATCCTGCGGTTGACCTTGCAGACAACCCCCATATATTCACAACCATTACAATAATTCTCTATCACTGAAACAGTTTCACATACTGAATTTTCTATTCTCATCACCACCCTCCCCCATCTCCTATCCTCCCATTCCATTGTTAAAGAAAAAAATTAATCATTCCTTAAAGTATACAATCAGCCACCTACTCTTCCTTCCAAGCAACTAAACTTAGAACAGGGCAATTTGCCAAGAGCTTAACAATGATGTTTCACTCATACCTTCTGTACATGGCTCGTTAAAACACAGTTCAAAAGCTTGATCAGTCAAATGCTGATCTTTGGCTTAATCAGTTGTGCCCTTATCAGCCAATCCGATGCGGATCAGTACCGATCCAGTTCTAATAGTATAATTGGTTTCCTTTGTCATCCTATGTATTTTATTTTATGCCTTTAAAAACATTATTCTGAGGGGAGGTCCATAGGCTTCCTCAAATTGCCAAATGGGTTCATGGCAAAAAAAATGGGGGGGATGGCCAGGATGTTAAGAACTGATCTAGAACCATCTTAAGGAGATGGGCCAGTGCATGGGACTGATACATCACTGTTTCTGGCTATAACAGAACCAGAGATGATAGTTCTGTCTTAGACTGTACATATGAAAACTATCTTTGTAGACATCTCTTCAGATATTAAATTCCAAACACTTAACCTAGAATATCCATAGAATAAGTATGCAAAATGTCACTTTTTCAATTCGCATGGAAGTTAAATCAAATAATATAAAATATTCCTAGAGCCGAAACTAAGTTTTAATATTTGAAATAATGTTTAATGTTAGATAAAAACTAATACTTTCCAAAACTTTGTAAATTTAGGTGTTAAATATAAATTTAAAAATGCTAACTTTCAAAGATAGTTAATATATTTTGTTTTAAAATGATAGATTTAGTTATTATTACGAATTTAGTTGTTTTGGATATTTCTATGCAAACACTAATTATCGATGGAAATAACAACCCAAACCAAATGTATGGTTTTTTTGTTTTTGTTTTTTCTTCTTAATTTTTGAATCTCGAATTTCACTTTCAAAACAAAGTCAAACCGAACAAATATATGAAGTCAAGTCAAAGTTTTCAAAGCTTCACATACCCCTACTGATCCTTGTAAATCAATTTTTTTTAAAGGAATTAGCTCGACTAATCAGGTAGTTTGGATATATCTAATTATAAATATAAAAATATTTTTACAGGTCTTCAGATTCTTTTGGTGGGATGCGTATGAAGACTTCTTTAAACAGCCTGGTGTAGTTTTCCTATTTGGTAAAATATGGATTGAGTCTGCAAGTTCTTATGTTAGCTGTTGTCTCACCATTAAAAATATTGAAAGGAGGATTTATCTCTTGCCTAGAGAAGAGGTTTGTTAACATTTGGATTAAAGATTTTAAAGAAGATTTAAGAATGTCTTAGATAAATTACATTTCACACATTTTTTAATCACAATAGGGGTTACTATTTTATTTTTACGTTTTAGCTTTTCATAAATATTTTGGTATTAATATTACTTTTCACCATTTTACTACACTGTATTTCATAAACAATTGGACTTGCCTCTTGATCTGGAAAAAGTCTCCCAAAATTATTTTATTCAGTGGTTCATAATACTACTTAATTTCTCTTTTGAGATATTAAAGCTTTAAAAATGAATTAGTATAGCACTATTTTTACTGTATTCTGTCAAACATTTTTCTTTTTTTACAGCATTTCGATATGTCAAAAAATATCTCGACTGGTAAAGAGGTGACACTCTTGGACGTGTACCAGGAGTTCAATGAGAAAGTGGCCACCAAGTACAAAATTTTCCAGTTCAAATCTCGGAAAGTGGAAAAGAAATATGGGTTTGAGGTCGCTGAGGTCCCTCTTTCATCCGAGTACTTGGAAGTTCGATATTCGGTAAATTTAACAGATTTTTGTTCACCTTAAATTGCTGTTTTTTTAGTAACAATACTAAATAAAAGAAATTTTAGAAAATACAAACTGGGGATGTATCCTTCAAATCGTTTGAGTCCTCATATATCTAAGATTCAAGGATTTGAATAGAAGTCATATTCAATTTTGTTTTGTTATTTTGTAGGATCAATGATTGAAAACGTTATTCCATTATGTCTATTCAAAAGAATCCTTTACGCAATCACACAAAACGAATACACAGAAGCTACAAATTACCACTTTTCTTTGTTCACTTTATTATAACATCATAAAAAAAAGGCACTCACCTGACAACAACAAAAACACCTGCCAATATTGTACTAGCTGTTCCCACGTTACATAGAGTGGACATTAGAACCAAATATTGGCTGGTCAGGCACTAGCGCTTCCAAGTGGTAGTAGTTGTATCAATTTCAAACCATCCTAATCTGAACACTACACTAAAAAAATGCAAAACTGATTTTCTTTTCGAATCCTTTATTTGACTTGGATATTGGTTGAATTCAAATTTTAAAACACATGTTAAACATAACTTAAGAGGCATAGTTATACTAATTCATATGTTTGCTTTTATTACACTTTTAAATTTTATATTCAATTTTGAATTGCATTAGGATTTATATTCAATACGAAATTCTGAATTATAATCTTTGAAATATCAGTATTTGATTTTAAATATAAAAAAATTCAAAAAGCCCATATTCGGATTTGATGGAATTTAATTACAAATTTGAATCTAAAAGTCAAATTGGAAATATTAGGGATCCACAAATTTTAGGAAAAATAATCAGGAAATTGGTTGTTCCTTAAACTCTGGCGGGAAAAATTATTTCCAAGATTTTTCGGGAAAAATTATAAAAATGGTTACTAGTAAATGGGGATGTATCCTTCAAATCGTTTGAGTCCTCATATATCTAAGATTCAAGGATTTGAATAAAAGTCATATTCAATTTTGTTTTGTTATTTTGTAGGATCAATGATTGAAAACGTTATTCCATTATGCCGATTCAAAAGAATCCTTTACGCAATTACACAAAACGAATACACAGAAGCTACAAATGACCACTTTTATTTGTTAACTTTATTATAACATCATAAAAAAAAGGCACTCACCTGACAACAACAAAAACACCTGCCAATATTGTATTAGCTGTTAACTCCCACGTTACATAGAGTTGACATTAGAACCAAATATTGGCTGGTCAGGCACTATCACTTCCAAGTGGTAGTAGCTGTATCAATTTCATACCATTCTAATCTGAACACTACACTAAAAAATGCAAAACTGATTTTCTTTTCAAATCCTTTATTTGACTTGGATATTTATTGAATTCAAATTTTAAAACACATGTTAAACATAACTTAAGAGGCATAGTTATATTAATTCATATGTTTGCTTTTATTACACTTTTAAATTTTGTATTCAATTTTGAATTGCATTAGGATTTATATTCAATACGAAATTCTGAATTTTAATCTTTGAAAGATCAGTATTTGATTTTGAATATTAAAAAAATTCAATAAAGCCCATATTCAGATTGGATGGAATTTAATTATAAATTTGAATCTAAAAGTCAAATTGGACATATTTGGAATCAACAAATTTGAGGAAAAATTATCAGGAAATCTGTTGTTCCTGAAACTCTGGCAGGAAAAATTATTTCCAAGATTTTTCGTGAAAAATTATAAAAGTGGTTACTAGTAAAGACGTCTATCAATGTAACGTTTGTATTTAATTTTCATTAAAAATATTAATTTATAAAATTTAAATTAAACCTATCTTCTATTAAATAGATGAATACTCAAAACTTCGGTCTTTTACTTATTACTTTACACCACAACTTCGCACCATTAAATTATTACTCACCCCTTTCTCCATTACACACAAATAATAGGTAGAGGTAGTAACAAGAGAGTTATATTTTATTTAACAATAAAATAACAAAGTCCAACTCAATGAGTGAGTGAGACATTTACGCATTAGGCGCTGAACAAGAAAGTAACCCAAAGCCCAAACAAGGGGTACAGTACAGCCCAAAGGCTGAATGAAGAGTAGGGAGCCACCAACGCCAGAGAGGCATGTAAACAATATTTGCAATAAGTGGCCCGCTTCTCCAAACACTCAACACGGCGTCTCCTTATATGTAATGATTTTACAACAACAATTTACCTTCATGATAATATTAATTTTACCTATCATAAATAGAAATTGAGAACCTCAAAACAAACCCTAATGCAAATGGCAAATTGGAAAAGAGTAATGGATCCAAAGTTGCCGATACTGACAACCCTAGTTCGCCTCAACAATTTGAGGAGGCTCTCTAAACATGCATATTTTACTATTAAGACCCAACCATTTATGCCTATGTAAGAATGGCGCTTTCCAACTCGCGGCCCCACCTTTTAGGGACATTTATTACAAGGCGCCCAACAATAACAAACTATCTCAACTTTATATAATAATTGGTACGCCCATATTAGTACATAAACTTTGCCGACTCGTAATTTTAAGTAACATTCAATACAAGGTACCCAACAATAATAAACTAACTCACATAAGAATAACAACTTGCCGGCTATTGGCCCCACCTTTAAATAACCATTAATGCAAGGCATCTAACGATAATAAACTATCTCAATTTTGAATAACAAAGCTCAAAAGAAGCGTAAAAAAGATCCTATGAATTTCATAGGTGCCTCCAAGATGGCGGTGATCAGATCTTAAAACATATCCGTGAGGCGAATTTAGTAAATTTAAAGTTTATGACCACAATTCTACAATTTGCCGACTCGTAATTTTAAGTAACATTCAATACAAGGTACCCAACAATAATAAACTAACTCACATAAGAATAACAACTTGCCAGCTATTGGCCCCACCTTTAAATAACCATTAATACAAGGCATCTAACTATAATAAACTATCTCAATTTTAAATAACAAAGCTCAAAAGAAGCGTAAAAAAGATCCTATGAATTTCATAGGTACCCCCAAGATGGCGATGATCAGATCTTGAAACATATCCGTGAGGTGAATTTAGTAAATTTAAAGTTTATGACCACAATTCTACAATGTATTCCACTAGATACCATGTGATAAGCAAATTTTTTGGGCTGGTCACCCATAATGTATTATGCCTTAAAGGCAAAGAATAATATTTGGCTGGCATGAAGTGACAATAAAAATATCCATGTCCAGAACAATAATTTTGAAAGACAAAGATTTAGTGCCAAAAGGTATTTAAAATAATTTAGCAAGCCTATCCTATAATCAGGCTTCTCACCTTGAAGTCAGAGCGTAATGTGGGCCCATACCAGGCACTCCAACCATTATATATCCTATAGAAGTGCCATGTGCTCTCGAGCCATGAGAACCAAGGAAGAAGGAAAGGGGAAAGGGATAGAAAGGTTCTAGCTAAAACATACTCCACTGACCACACACCTTCAAACTTGCGCTCAACCATAGCTCACAGAATTTCTGAACACGCTCGGGTGGCACGCATCAAGTTCGTGCACACTGCAGTTCATTTGTCTTGGGCGTGGAACAACTGACGAGTCAGTCTAATGTTGATAGTGCTGAGGTGTGTATGACGAGTCGTGATTGTGCCGGGACAGGTCAACAGGGGCCGGATCGGTGAGTTAAACAACCTTTTCGTAATCATGTTGTAACAAGGTTACAAAATAACATAACCACACTACAGATAATTAAGGGAAATATCTATTCCTTAATGGATTTAATTCGGTAAATAATTTTTAGTGCAAAATAATGATTATAGTGGTTTTTAAATATTAAATTATGCATGAAATATACCTTCACACTTATTTGCATAGAAATAAGTTTACTACATAATTATTAATTGGAATGGCATACATTTGCTTTTGTATCATAAATATTAATAGTTGGATAAACTAATATTTTTGGAATCCAATAGCGCTTTTTGTGAGAACCCTAGTAACTAAAATGAAAGCGGTAACCACGCACGCCGTCTCATTTGAGAAGTATTTTTGTTATTCTTATAAACAAGACTGTGGCTCACTTTAATTTTATTCAGATTAGTTTTAATATTTTATCACAAAAAATGCTGTTGGACTCGAGAAATATTATCACTACATTACATCATTAGTATTATTATTTAAAGTACAAAAGTAAATTGATGTAAATTGAGTCCAAATAATAACATTTACATAATAAACCTATATTTATGCAAATAAGTGTGAAGGTGTATTTCATGCATAGTTTGATATTTAAAATCAACTTTTATCAGTATTTTGTGCTAAAATATATTTTACTTTCTGTGACGATCATATTGAGCGCAGGAAGCGTGCTCGAATAACAACCATGAGGTCACAAGAGAAACATAGTTCTTATTTCAGTTAGTTAAATTACAATGATATAGTTGATACAATAGTACATTAAAGGCTTAATGAGCCTAAGCTTAGTCTGGCAAAATATTGACTGAGCCACTATGACTTACAAAATATTAACCGCCCCACAGGGGGAACGTTAGAGTGAATGTTTGATGTCTAGATTCAAATTTACCGCCCAAGGGCGCGCTTACATCCATAAACACAAGATG
>CABFOW010002901.1:16869-44592 GCA_902141385.1 Timema californicum | reverse complement strand
AACGCGCTTGTCGTGTTGAGCTCGACTGCTGAGGACGGGGAGATCGAGGCTCGAATCTTGGTCAGGTGAACTGGGGGTGGTTTTTCCTAAATGTTTTTCCACTCTACCTCCACGCAAATGCGGGTTCACTTCCTCTAATTCAACCTTCCCAATTCCTAATCCATTAGCGTAATTAGTACTTAAAGCGTATAACCTGAACGGGTAGTAAGACGCAGTGCTAAATATATAAATATAATTTCACACTTCTTTGATGTGAAAGCTAAATGCAATATTATTTGTGTATATATTAATTTATATGTTCAAAATACCATACGATAAAAAGTCCCACACTAATGCCAACTTAGGAAATTACATTACAAATTAATGTTCACATGACAACAATATAAAATAATTAAACTACATGTTACATTAGTACCTTAATTTATCAGCTTAGGTTGAAATATGTGGTTTGTAATATAGGATATAATATATTTCAAACTATGTTTAGTATCTAAAATTTTATAGTTATATAGCCTAACACAGTTTTTTCTCCAATAATGAAACATTTTTTTTAAGGATTCAAACTTTGATCTAGCATCGGAAATATTTCATATGGTTTAATTTAACTTTGATTTAAATTGTAAAAATGGATCTCACACACCATAGACTGTCTCGAGTTCAGAAAAATCATTAGTTTCTGAGACCATGCTAACTCCCTCTTACACTACTCCCTTGTTGCAGGCAAGTGACCCTGTGCTGCCCTCTGATCTGCAAGGATCAACATTTAGCCATGTGTTTGGCACCAATACTAGCGCCTTAGAGCTGCTGCTACTGGGCAGAAAGATAAAGGGACCTTGTTGGTTGGACGTCAAGGAGCCACAGTTGGTTTCCAATCCTGTCAGTTGGTGTCGGCTCGAGGTAAGTTGCTTCATGGTACTGTAGTATCAATGTGAGCTCTACTTTCACTTTAATGGTGGATTCTTATTGTTTTATTTACCAATGTGTATGATCAAATACATAGCCAAGTGTAGTGGAGTGTCCAGGGCTTTGGAACCCATCATTCCTGAGATTTTAACTAAAGCTACATTTGCATAAAATTAAAATGCACCGTTTCAAGACATTTAATAAAAATGAATATATCCTCTTATTGTGTCATAATATCAACCTTGAATTATTGTGATTCCTACCACATTTTAAGCAAGCTGACATCTTGAATCTTACACAAGCTCAAAGTATAGTGTGTCTGCTACTGCCGACTATTTGTTTAGACATCACAGATAAGTCCTATATCTGTTCATTTAAGAACCATCAGTTTTTACACCACTTGATTATAACATTTTAGAAAACATTTAAAAAAACAGTTTATAGTAAGAGGCATTATTTAATATGAGATCAGACTTCGATAAGTAAAAGTTAAATTTATTAATCAATAGATTTACAAAAGTTCTGAATCCATACAGTGTAAAAACAGTGTACAATATTATAAAATAAGTGATAATGAAGGAAGACAACCTGAAAGGATAGGTTAGGCCTAGAGAGAAACCAACACAATTCTCTCTTCATTTATTCTTACACTTTTATACTTCCCACATTCAAACAACTCAGCAACAACACATTATAAGTTTTGAGTTATATTTTAAATTCTTCAAGAAGCGTATAGTTCCATATAATATCTTTCTTTTTGTTTTGTATCACTTATATGTGTCCCTTTAAATGAAAATGGAATATTTTCGAAAATTCAAAAAAAAACTGTAACTGGTAAAGTTTGAAGAAGTGTAAAAGTGTAAGAGAAGTATTTTTATTTCTAACTAGGACTAATTTAACTAGCCTTTCAAGTTGGCTTCCTTCACTATCACTTACTTTACATTAATGTACAGTGTTTCTACACTGTATTATTAACTCTAAACCATTAACCACAACAAGATGAAGAGTTTAATAAATACAGTTATTTTACTAGGTTATATTAGGTCCTTTAGGACAATCATAACAAATATTATTGATAACAGCAAATTAAGATATTTCATGACATCAAGTAATATAACACATAGTTTTAATCATAATAGCTAAGAATTTTTTTTTATAAACAATAAAATGCTTGAAATATAAAATAAGTAAAATAACATAGTTTTAATGCGCTAAGAAGAAAAGTGCTTTTTTTTTGGTTTAGTTGGATGTATGACTGTGAAGTTGAATCAATTATAAGATATTCTCGAAACCGAATCAAAGTTTGAATATTAGAAAAATGTATCATCATCGTTAACTGTTTCAGGCCTCTGGCCATGTCAGTTTAGTAAAATGCCTACATCCTCCTCTATTTTTCCACCATTCTTCCTCTTTTAATTATATCCATTCTTCTATAATTTGCACACTTTCTGTTATCTGTTCCTCCTAACTCTTGCTTGGCCTCCTTTGTGGTCTTTTTCCTACATGCTTAATTTCCAACATTTGCTTTGGCAACCTCTCTTTTTCCATCCTCATATGTCCATACCATCTCAGTCTTACTTCCTCTACTATCTAATGTACTCTACCTACCCCCACTATTAACTTCATTTCTTATCCTTTTTCTCCACGTGACAGCTAACATGGTCCTCACAAAGTATATTCCTATGGCCTCCACTTTCCTAGTCTCTCTTACATTCTGTGTCCATGTTTCTGCTGCATATGTGACAATGTGTACAAAGTATACCCTGTACAACACTTCCATACACTTCAAGTATACTTCACTTATTCATAGTTCAGGTGTTTTGCACACCTATAGAACAACTTTCTCTGTGGTCCTTTTCTCAATTTATCAGCTCTACTTCATCCAACTTTATTTCTTAACTAGACCTTACCCTCTTCCTTGTCACTACCATCACTTCACACTTTGTCATGTTAAATTTTATTCCACACTATTTCACTTTCTTCTTTTGAAAGGACCAGTGATGCCTGTGCTCGGGTCAAAGAAGAAGTACATTTCTTGCCCGTACTAAAACCTCTATGGACATTATTTTTGTTATCCAGCATACCCGTTAGTGGCGAGTTCGGGTACCCAGAGGCCTGAGGTTAAGTCCGGGTTGTTTCTACACTGGCACCAGCCGGGCAGGCTAATAAATAGTGTGTGGAAACAGGGATGGGGACTTATAAGAAGGCGAGGGAGCAGTGAGGGGGAGAGAACCCTTACACTTTCATTCTTGAAGTTGTCCCTGTACTTCCTCTTCCTTCTCCCCCATACCATCAAGTCATCAGCAAACATCATGGCTTCCATTCTCTCTTCGCCGAGTTTTCCTCCCACTTTCTTCATGACTATTTCAATTACCATTTAAAATAGTAATGGTGAAAGGGTACTTCCCTGCTTCACACAATTTTTTATTTGGAAGCACTTTGTCCTCCTACTATCCATTTTAACACAATTCCTGTTATCCTCATACATGCTTTCCACTCTCATTATAACTCCTCTTTTCACCCCCATCGCTTTACAAACTTTATTTCTATCCACGGTGTCATATACTTTCTCCACATTCATAAATACCATTACCAAGTCTTTTCCATATTTATACCTTCTTTCCATCAGCTGTCTTATGGCAAAGATTAAGTCTTTTGTAGACCTCATCATAATCAACTGTTTCCAGCTTGTGGCTTGGTGGAAACAGTTAATGATGATGAGGGTAGACCTCTGTTCCTTAAATCTGTGCTGTTCCTCTTTCCACCTTTCTTTTATTTAATTTTTTATTCTATTTTCTGGTATTTTTTCATACATTTCCATACAGTGGCACATCAGCATCATCCCCTATAATTTGTACACCTCTTTCTGTCTCCTTTCTTGAAAATAGGTATTATAACTCCCTTTTTCCAGTCTTCTGGTACCTTATTCTCTTTCCAATACACTTTCAGCATCCTGTATAACCACTGTATACCTACTTCATCTACTGCTTTTATAATTTTCACCGTAATTTTGTCCACACCCATTGTTTTTCCTTGTTTTATCCTTGTTACATGAGGGACCTCTTCCCTCCTCTTCTCTTCCGGGTTGAAAATCTCAAAATATCAGCCCCGTAGTTCCTATTCTTCCTCTCCTGTCTTCATCGCTCTCCTTTCTTTGTCCATCATTTTAGCTTCTTGTCTTTTCTCTCTCCTCTTGTTTCTTACTTGGCCTTAAAATACTTTCTTACTTACTTCCACATCCTATTCCATCATTTCTGTCCATTTTTGCATCCAATCCTTCCTGGGTTCTCTTACAACTTCCTCCTTCCCCCCCCTCCCCCCCTATATTCTTCTTCTCTTTCCTCATTCCCATTCTTAATACTCCTTGTGAATGCTTTTTTTCTTCTTCTCCACTATTTTTTTCCCCCTGTCATACCACCAGGATGTCTCCTTTCACTTCCTTTTATTACTTGTCCTCCCACATACTTACTTTGCAGCAAGCTTCATGTTGGATAAAATTATATTACTTTGCATAACTATGTAAATTTAAGTATTAAATATAATTTACAACATATTATATTCCAAACGTAATATATCTCATGTTAAAATGATAAATTAAGCTATCACAAAATTTTATATAATTATATAGGATTTTTTTTACACTAACATTAATTGTTAGTGAAACAAAAAATGGCGCCACACGCCTGTATTCAATTAAACATTGAAAGGAGGATAGAAGGGCAAGGCATACACACTTGCCAGAAAATTGCACAAGGAACTTTTGTAAATTATTTTTAATACTTAAATTTATGTAGTTATACAAGGTATAATGTTTTTATCTGACATAATTTATATTTGAACTTCAATTTGGTTTAGGGAAAATCTTGTATTATTTGTACAAGTTGTACCATTTTCTGGTAATTGTGTAGGCCCTGCCCGTTTCTATGCTCCTTTCAATGTCTAAACTAATTTGTAATGGAAAAACTGCAGAAACCAATAAAATTAATTTTTGTTTTACTTTAGATATAAATATGTTTTTTTATCAAGCTTCATGATTGTCGAATCTGGAATTTTACTCTCTAATAAAGTCAAAGCTAACGGATATTTAAAAGGAAGTCAAATTTTTCAAAACTTTTTACGCCCTATTTAGATGGATATGTCTCTCTAAATAATATTAATCCAACTAAACAAAAAAAAAATCCTCCTATATAGCCAACAAAATAATGCATTTTAAATATTAGCTGATGACAAGCGGATGGGTAGCTTGGAGCCAAGAAGGTGTAAGGTCGGGTATAAAAGAAAAGAAGGGACAGCAAATACCAGCACACCTGACATGGCATGGAGTATACTCGAGTCTTACCTCATCATTACCACTGTTACAGGTAAACAGAACAAGTGGTGGTGGAGCCAAAACTACCTGTATATAGTGTTGATTGGGCCAATGTCTATCCTTGTGTATAAGGAGAATATTACTTGTAGCATCTTTGTTAAAGCTACAGTTGGATTTAATAAGTATTGAAAAAAATATAATTTTTATGTTAATGTTTTAGACTACATCGTTGAAGCCTGAGAACGTGTCTGTGAGTGTCTTGAGTCCATTACCCCCGCCCCCACCACTAGTGGTGGTGACACTGAATGTTCGCTCGGTATTGAACCCTAAAACATACCAGAGTGAAGTGGTGATGATTGCGTGTTTGGTCCACTACGCATTCAATGTGGACAAGGCTCCTCCACAACCACCTTTTCAACAACACTTCTGTGGTAAGTGAGCGATACGCAAAATATTATTGTTAGAATTGGGTAAAATCCTATTTATTTTAAAGTCCACACTTTAATAAATGTTACTAAATTTTACAAACTGCTCAAATAGAATTTTTTGTAAATTAAATGTTCCCACTAGAACATATTTTATTGGTAGTAATGTAGATTAATAGTTTCAATTAGGGCCAATAAAATAGTTAAAAGTTAAAATGCACATTTATTTGTTATTTTGTGCTGTTCTTTGCATAATAAATTAACGATCATATAACAAAAATCTAAAGTAATTAAATTACATGTTGTGATGGTAACTTAATTTATCAGTTTAGGACAAAATGTGTTAAAATATTTTCCCTTTTATATGTTTTTCTATTTACCTTTCCTGTTCCATCTTCCAAATACATATATCAAAATATTATAATTGTATTTGAACTATAACATTTTGTAATCTATGCAACAACATTATCCCCACCGCCTCAACTTCTCTCCTCCCTCCAAACATTTACACTTTTTAAAAATATTTGATCTTCGATTCGACTTTGAGAATATTTCATATTATGTGATTCAACGATTCAACTTGTCTTTGTATCTAACAAGTGGACTCTACATACCCATAGTATCAACATTATTCACATAAGAGAAAAATCCAAATTCTCATTCTATCTTTGAATCCAAAATCCCGAATTCAAATTTAAATCTTGGACAAAGTTATAAACAAAATAATACCCGCCTCAGTGGTGTAGTTGGCTAACGCGCTAGTCGTGTTGAGCTCAACCGCTGAGGACGGGGAGATCGAGGTTCGAATCTCGGTCAGGTGAACTGGGGGTGGTTTTTCCTATATGGTTGTCCATTCCCCCTCCACACAAATGCGGGTTCACTTCATCTAATTCATCCTTATCAATTCCTAATCCATTAGCGTAATTAGTACTTAAAGTGTATAACCCGAACAGGTAGTAAGATGCAATGCTAAATAATATTAAAAATAATAATAATATAAACAAAATAGGAATATAATAAAATAATATAAAGCATTAATAGTAACTAAATGTTAACTAACCTATTTTTGTTCATTAAAATCGGTTTGAAGTCTGATTGTTAATTTTGCTCTATAATTATGTTGCTAGCATCAGTATTAAAGCTCTAAGACCAACTTCATTTTGAAATTTAAAAAACAAAACATTTAAATAGGGCTAAATTGATTGGCTATTTTGCCATACATTCTGATGCCGACTATTTATTGTCGATTAAGTCGATCATTTGGTTTATTTTATTTTAAATATTACAAAATAATCTTCAGTAATAATATTAAAAATAAATATTTTTTGTGTCATTTTTATTTTATTTATGCTTATTTTGTTTGTTTTGTAATGCTTACTTATGCAAGTTTAAATTAAAACCTTTGAGTTAATTTAAATATAATTCACTATATCATTAGTATAACCAAATTTTAAATAAAATTAGTGTCAGTTAAATTGACTCCACTTTTATCACAGTTAATTTTGTGATCGTTTTACATAGGAATTTTATTTTGAAATCCATGCATATATTACTATGGAATATATTGACAACTTTCCACCAAAATATCTTGAAAACAATGCGTTGCAAAATAAAATATTTTAAACAAAAGGCGGAAATAAGGTAGTAAGGCAGGTATGATCTTGGATGGCATTGCTAAGGTGATAAGGTCATGTTGATGTTTTTAAATGAGACTCCCTATTTTTTTTTATTACATATTCCTGTAGATCACGTTCCATTTTCAAAATGGTGGTTTTAAGCTTCTTAAAGTCAAAGCTATCATGAGAATTGAGCCTCACAAGTTTTTGAGTCGCTGGTACTGGGTGCGGCATTAGAATTTGGCTTATTCAAACATAGCTTGAGAAGGCACAGGTGTTTCTGTATAAGATTGTAAACAAAACATTGTTTTTACTATCGATGCCAACTACAAATACATTAGTTGTATGCCATTAAGATCTAGAGTAATTCAAAAGTTGTACTTTGAACCTTTTTTTTTTAATAGGGAAGTTAGGGTCTTATTTGTGGAGGCTCATGGCAAAGTGTCTCAACAGGAAACAATATGGATTTTTTTTAACAAAGTCCATCTTGAAGTAATATAAAGGGTTTTAAGACAAAATTGAGGTTGTAGATGGTATGAATTGTGTAGGACCCCGATAGTCAACTAGCTTAATGTGAGTAGAAATACTTAATGACAATACTTGCTCAGGTATTAAAATATGGTGGTGTGTTCAACACACCTTTCACTAAACATTTTCTTTCAGAATAATTTTTTCAAATTCATACAAAAATTAGTACAGGCCGAAAGGCTAGGTTTGAATTTTGAACTGTGTTCTTCTCTCCATTTTAAAAACCATATTGTATTTGTTCATTTTATTTGCTCACCTCTTTACTGTAACTGTACCTTTTTCCATGCATAGTTTTTACCTCAAAGTATGAAAAGAAGTTTTTCTTATAAATCTTTTCTCAATTTATGTACAGTTAAGAAGTTTATTATTTGGTAATGTTCTTCACAAAGTGTGCAAACTCTTCCTATCTATGTTCAAATTTTGTACATTAAATACATCTAATGGCTTAAGGAACTCATGAAGTGAATAATTCCAGCTTTCACTCGACCTGTGGGTCAACCCTGGCCATATGATTTTCGTGAGGCAATGGCCGCCTACACTGCCACAAAACTGGAGAGGAGTGACTCTGAGAGGGCTCTCTTGGGCTTCTTCCTGGCCAAACTTTCCAAGATTGACCCAGATTTGATAGTTGGTCATGACCTTTGTGGGTATGACCTTGATATCTTGGTTCATCGTATGACTATTAACAAGATCCCTCATTGGTCGAGATTCGGGAGGTTACGCAGAGGCAATCTTGCAAGCATGGTAAATACTTTTGACAAACCTGTGCATCAAAATGTGTTAATGTTTTTGCTTAGGTTGTGTACAAATCAAATCAAAATCAGAAACAAGATGATGTTGGTTGTTGTTAACATTATATATGATTTCCTGTTAAAATTGACTTTAAAAGATATTCTTAAACTTAATCTTTTGCTCAAATTATATAACACACTCTTTGTATAGTATTTAAAACAAGGGGTTTATGTTTTAACTTGTGTATTTTCACTGTACATATTTTATCGACATTGTTAATATAACTCATTGCTGTGTTATCTTATTACCATATATTATCTTTGCATTTTTAATTTTTACATGTACTTTGTTAATATTTACACTTTTAAACAACTCAACTATGCTGCTATTTCATGGTGGGTACTTTCATTCGTGGTATTGTGGCCTAAAACATCACGCTCACAAATAACTGGGTTGTCATCCCTGATGATATACTGAGAGGTTTTCGTAAATAGCTTACCATTCTCACTTTACACAAATGTGGGTACACTTCCTCAAAAATTCTTCCTTTTTCATGGCTACCCCATTTGTTTAAATATGCAGATAATTTGGACAAATACACCCTGATTTTCGTTGGAAGAACAGTAGAGAAAATTCAATCATATTTTACTATGGTCAACATTGATAAAATTTTACCATATTATTAGTGTTATTTATAGGTATTGGTAATATATATCAAAAGTAACAGCTGCAGATCATATGGATTGTCGTGTGACTCTATTAAAATTGTTTTAGTAACTTTATTAACTAGCTTCTACTGTTCTTCCTACCAAAATCATACTATAGTAATATGTGGTGTACACATTATATTGTGGGTTTTGGCTTGGAGTGTATGCACCATATGTGAACGGAAGATAGTTAAATGAGCAATTTACTAATGGCTTAAAATTAGAGGTCCACCTTTTTACGAATCCAAATCTCTGATTTACCTTCCAATCAGTTAAGACTGGTCCGGGGTCTGGTTGTTAAGTTCATCCTATAAATATAATTGGTTCTGAACCACCAATGACCTGTGCTTTCTCAAATCCTAGAATCTTGAATATCCTTAAGGATTAAAGGGATTCAAAGCATTCGAGGTCCTGTCCCTACTTAGAATACGTAGAAACAATGTGGAAACACTATACAATAATGTAATGTAAGTGATAGGGAAGTAAGCCAACCTGAGAGGATAGTTGGGCTAGGCCTAGAAAGGAAATGACTAAACTTCTCACTAAATTTCTCATACTCTCTTCTCACTTATAGGGTGACCTGGTGGTCTGGGGGTAAGGTGTCAGACTTCTGTGTTGGGGATCCGAGACTCAATCCTTGGTCCCGGCACAGATTTATCTGATTGTCAAACCCTTCCTTCACCTCTGACATAGTGTGTATTAATCACAACTTATGAATGTGTGGAATTTCAGGCCTCCGCCGTGGTTCGGATCCTCACGTTAAACTGTAGGTCCTCCATTTCATCTCACAATCACCCTACCATTACACATTAGCGCAAGTGCGTATAACTCGAACGGCTAGTAAGACACGGTGCTAATTAATAATAATAATAATAATCTTCTCACATACATCTGCTTAATATTTTCACTTTCATTATCTAAGGATAGAATATTTATCTCCTTCTTAGAAAATCTTAAGTTTGTTGTTTCTCTTTTTTGTCTACCATTACAGGGCAAGAACTATATTGAGAAAAATGCAACATGTGGTCGTTTACTCTGTGACATGAAGATATCTGCTAAGGAGCTAGTTCGATCAAGGAGCTACGATTTGGGAGCACTCTGTCAAAATGTATGTATTTTCCCTTAACACTTAAAAAAAATTAATTTTATTTAATATAATAAATGTAGTAGTTTAAATAAAACTCCAAATGGCTTGTTTAATAGAATAATGTTGTGCCCTGAATATATACTAAGACATCTGGAAGCTCACAGAATAAAAATAACATAATATTTTAAAAACATTTATCTGGGTATATCAAACCCTTTTTATCATATTATATTTGGAAGAAGGAACAATAAAGGATGGATAAAACATAAAAAAGGAACGAATACAGTACGGCCTTTTCAATGAAAAGAATACAGTTAACACTATATGTTGCTGCCATTGCACAAAGAGCTAATGGCTGCTTCTGGAAGAAAGTCGATCGCTACCATCTACTCTCCGACCTAGGTTTCATTCTATCAACATTCATCAGTAAAGAGTGTGAAATGCACAACACAACTTCCTAAAAGAGGGTGGAAGAAAGAGAAAGAGAGGAAAAAAAGGAAATTTGTAAAGAATGATAGAGAAAAATTGTAGACACTTATATAGGAACATTGAAACCTTATTTATCAGCAATAGGTGCAGTTTAAGTCACTATTTAATATACCAATGAAAGGGTTCAATTTGTCCGAAAATAAATTTAAATTGTGATCTAATGCATTTTATAGCTTGAGTACAGCCCTTGATTCCTATAGTATTTTAGTGATTCAAGATGATAAATTAAAAAAAAAATATCGGACACAATTATGAAAACCTTGACTTTAAATAACAATTTTAAATAGTTGGTAAAAGGGATTATATAGACTTGTGTAGTTGGGAAAGAAACAAAATCACAAAAATATTCTAAGGTTCAAGATTTGAGATTCAAAAGAAAATTTAAGATTTGAATTTAAGAAATATATGGTTCAAACTCTAATTTTGACCTTTCATAATGAATTTATAAAAAAAAATGCTCTTAAATTAAAATTGGTGCTGAAAAGTAAGAAACTTACGGTAATTGAGGTAGTCAACCTCTGCATTCTTAGGGTAAAGTGATCGCCTCAGTGCCTGATGTTTGTGGTCTTAAAATCAGCGAGAATCGATGAAATAAATCTGTCAGTCCGATGTTGATGTAGCATGTTAAAGAATCAAAGAACCCTGGAAGGTATGGGAAAATATCTTTCCTGGCAAAATTGGTAAGCCCTTTCGGGCTCGCCCATGGAAATTCCCGTGTGCTGATATAATCATTCGGTTAAGAAATTGCACGTTAAGTACCTCAAATAAATAATTGATTGAGCTAGAAATTTAATGAATATATTAACAGCTGCATTGGTGGTCACACAGTTTAAGGTGTCACTCTTGGAATGGACTGGATTCCCAAATATGGGGAATGTTGAAGTTCGAATCTCTATCAACTTGTTTTTCACATCTCCACTCATAAAAATGGGACTGCATTGTTTGTAAACTATCTTTCTACTCCTTAGTGTTAAGTAATGTCCACATGTTTATTTTGAAGCAACTCAAATTAATATGTAAAATATTATCAAAGCAAAATGGAGGTTTAAATATTGTTGGTTAGTTGTTTTGTGCTTAAAAAATATATTATGATTAATATGGGATGTGTCGAAATGGGTCGAAGCCACTATTTCTTGAATCCAAATCTTGAATCTGAATACACATTTTATTTTAGAATTACGAATCCGAATCCTAGCAAATTGTTAGAAATTTTAATGATTTACAGATATAACTACATTACACAATATAGGCCTTGACTGTAAATTAAGATTTATTTCAATCATGCTTTCAATTTTAATCAGCCCCAACCACCCCTCGCAAGATGCTAGTTAAAATTAAGCCAAATTAAACAATTTAGACTCATACTATTGTTTAAAAAACAAACCAATAAATATTTGGGTGCCTTTTAGTTATTTAGTTATTTTTAAAAGTGTTGATAGAATTAGTCAAGTTTCTAAATAAAAACATGCGAAATAAACAAACAGATTAGGCCTAGTTACCTTTTGATCAACTTAAATCATCATTGAAGGATTATAATTTATTTTAATAAGAAATAAAAAAATAAAAAATAAAACATTACATTTTTTAAAAATTAAAACAACATCTTAACAATTAAACATGCATTGGAAATAGTGATCTCAATAATGGCTAAGTATGTTTTATTATTATTATTTTCTTTTACATCTATTACCTATCTTCGCGTAGAAAACAAGAAATATATTTAATTCCTGCGTTGTCTCAATTTCTGAGAATACAATCTATTTAAAACAAACCCGCCTCGGTGGCGTAGTTGGCTAACACGCTTGTCGTGTTGAGCTCGACTGCTGAGGATGAGGAGATTGAGGTTCGAATCTCGGTCGGGTGAACTGGGGGTGGTTTTTCCTAAATGGTTTTCCACTCTCCCTCCACGCAAATGCGGGTTCTCTTCCTCTAATTCAACCTCCCCAATTCCTAATCCATTAGAGTAATTAGTACTTAAAGCGTATAACCCGAACAGGCAGTAAGACGCGGTGCTAAAATATTATATATATATATTTATTTCATGCTTATTTGTAAATCTAGTTTTGATTTTCAGTTTTTGAAGAGTTTTAATTTGTTCATTAAAGTATTTACAAGATTGTTTGTGAGGTGAAAGTTTCAGAAGTGAGTATGCACTACAATGGTCGAGTCCAAGTTTCCCATAGTGGTGCGAGTTTAGGGTATTAGGCACATTTGATTTTCTACACCTAACAATTATTATTGAATTTTTTTTTTCTTCATGATGTTCTATTTTTGTCAAACAAAATAATGATTATGGATTAAGTTGTGCTTTTCAAGTAGGCCTAACAAAGTAATTTTTGAATTCAAAACATGCTTTGTTTATGGGGTGAAAGATTCGACCATCAAATTCAATAAAAGACCAAATCCTCGAATCTCGAATATTTGTCAGGATTCGATGGATTCGAAGATTCGAGTGGCCCATCTCTACTTTATGCACTAAAATCACTTAGGAAATGTTTTATTCCAATTTGTTTCTTATATTGCATTTTAATTTGAAAAATAAAACTAAATTATATTTTTTCAAGAGTTAGGTAAAATCCACTATTTTATGAATACGAATCTCCAATACAAATCTCCAATCTACCCTCGAATCTCAATGTTGGAAAAAAATTATGATCATAAGAGGAAATATAATTACTATAATGTAAAAATAGTAACTAAATGTTAACAATCATTCTTATAATCCATTCATTATAACATTCATACATTCCATTAAGTGTTAAATTACTGGTACTGGATCTCGTTGAGTTGATTCTATAATTATAATTGATTCTACACTACCAATAAGCAGTTTTAGAGCTCTAAAACAAATCTCACTTGAAAAATTTGAAAACAATTTTTTCCAAAGGATTTGAGCCTTGAATTCGAAATTTTCTCGAATCCTTTAATCTCAAAATATCCTTAATGATTTGAGGGATTTGAGGACTCAATGGTCCCATCCCTACTTCATAATATTCTTAAAACCATTCATGTCTTTCAAAGCTAGTGTGTTTTTTGTTTTGTTTTTTACAGTCAAGTCTAAATCAGTTTCCTATAATAAGTACAAATAGTTTGAAAATTTAAATTGTGGTAAAAAACATTTTAGATATCTTATATTAATTTGGTTTAAGGACTTTACGATAATATGATTTTACTAATGATGGGTCATATCAAATTTTACTCGAATTCAAATGTTAATTTCACCCAAAAATTTCAAATCTGAATCTTGAAAAATATTGTAACCTTTTTACGGACTCTGAGTTTAGGTGAATAAAATGATATTGGGTGAAGAATGGTAAAACACTAACTCACATTTAACTAGCACGGTGGCATGAATTGATAAATTACAGCAAAATAAATAAATAGATCTAACTATTTCAGTAGCCTACTAAATATACACCTTTTTTAATATTCACCTTTAAAAGTACCTATAATTATTTTTTTGGAAATATTTAATTTTAGTTTACATTTATAATTTCAAAAATGTGTGATTATAAACTTTAAATTATAGTTGTACAACAATGTGAATACTCAAAAATTTGAGTTGATTAGAGTTTTGATAGTTGTTTGAAGATTTTTACAAAACTTGAACAATCTACCGGTATGTACATGAAATTTTCAATTTGATCTTTGAAATTCAAAGTATAATAAATTTGATTCAATTCTAAAATATTTCATAGCAAACAAAGTATTTTCTTTTGTCTGATTTAAAAATTAAAATATAAATCTGAATTTTTGTGATAGTTACATTTACCATAACAAAACTTATAAAAATATATTATGTTGGTGCTTATGGTTTATATATGGGTCTATTACAAAGACTCAACTTGAAATATTTCTTTATAGTACTAAAATTGATATAAAAAGTGAATGTTTTCATTAAAACTTGGTTTGAACTTGACTCAAAGCGAATAATGCCTTCTCGAACACCCTATTTTTTTGATAGTCATTTTAATGTGCTAAATAACATAAATAAAGGTTTGTAAAAACTCGTCTTGCAAAAAGTTGAGTATAAACATAAATCATTTAAAATTTCCACATTGCTATGATTTTCATTAACATTAAGTGGTAAATTAATAGCTTGAGCTTGAGGACTGAGTTTTAGATTTGTCCAATAAAATGTTGGGCTAAGCCCTTAGTAATTACTATAATAGCAACAAAAATATAATTCAACTAACAATTTAAAATATATATATATATATATATATTAGGGCTGGGCTGATCAACATTTTGCTGACCAGGCTAATGCATATAATTTTTTGTTCATTAAATCCTTAGTAAAATATTAATAAACATAAAAATAATCTTGATAAAGAACCTCAAATGTGCTTTGGTGAGTATTAGAATAAGGGTTAAAGGAACCAGTAGCGTACGCAAGATTGCAAATTGGAGGGGAGGGGGGTTGTCAATGGGAATTTTGGGGTCAAGTCTAATCCCTGAACCACCGGAGGTCAATTTTTCTTTACCATTATATACATGTTTTGAAAATTGAAAAATGACTCCTGGACACAGGAATAGAACCCGGGACTTTTGGCTCAGTACGCCAATACTCTAACCACTGAGCTATACAGGAATCGTCTCTTGCCCAGGGTTATTATTCACCCATATTTTAAGGCAGTATCTATGATGGACATGTGGAGATCGTCGGCTACAAATATGTAATTCTATTAAGATCACAAGCTATCAGATAATGCAGCCATCGTCAACTAGGTAGTTGGCTTATTGCTTCCACTTGTACAATTATTATAATTGTAAGGAATTGTAAATTTTAAGAATCAAATAGCCAAGCTATTATATATGCTTTTGGTGAGGATTTACTCCATCCAGATATATTACTGGGTTCAATTCCCGTGTCCAGGTGTCATTTATCAATATGATATCTAGATGGAGTAAAACCCGCCCCTGTACACCACCATATTTGCCTTTACTAAACATGCATGCACACCATACTCACTAAGAACATATCTTAAAGTAACTAAATTGTGTTATTAGTTAATATTTTTAAAATGTATAATTAAGATGAAAAATTATTTGAGCAATCCAGTCATCATAAACTAGTATTTTACTACCCAGCTTATCATGCTTATACAAATCAAAAGATCTGTGAGAATAATTGGGTTCAAAATGCTGAGCTTCGGCTAAATGAATTGTTCCATGTTCAAATCAATTATTGAATCAGCAATTGCCCAAACCTAAAATTTTTCTAATTTGAAATAGTCAAGGTTTCAATATTCCTATTCCTAATTTTTACATTCACTATTTGGTTTTCAGCTGCTTCATTTGAAAGAGAATGTAAGAGTGAACTACACAGTTGAAGAAGTGAATAAGATGTTTGGGTCATCTAGGGATTTGTTACATCTTATTTCCGCCACGATGCAAGATGCTGTTTACATCCTACGTCTTATGTGTGAATTGAATGTTTTGCCTCTAACTCTTCAAATCACCAACATTGCCGGTGAGGACACACTCTTGTTTAGTAATCTTTCTAACCTTGTGTTATAACTTATAATCCATTCTCTATTGTATTTTGTAGTAAATTAATGGTTGAGTTGTTATACTATGTTAGGCTAAGCTACCAATATTATAAAACAAATTACTATTAAAAATTAATTTACCCCAATGGTCATTTGGGAGTAAAACTAAATTACATTTTTTTAATCCTAAACAAGGCATAGAATAATTAATTAGAATAGATCTATGCATATTTGTTCTTATATATATATATATATATATATTGAAATTAAAACAGAAAGATAAGGGATAAGGCCTTCACTCCACACATATTTTGTAGTAATATAACAATGTTTGTGAGGGATGTTTGACAGCCTTAACCTGCATAAATCTTTTGTTGTTTAATTACAATAAGTTTTCTAAATCAAAATATATCAAAATCAATTTTATTTAATTTATATATATATATTTATATTCATCTTAATAAAACTCGGCTCCTGACAATTTAGTCAGGGTTGGGTTTCAATTTACTATATTATGATATGACTCTATAAGGAAAACCTCTTTTCGCTTTATGAGGCAATTGTATTATATTTGGAAGAAGGTACAGGAAAGGTGGGTAGAATGAAACCTAGGTCGGGGGATTGGGCCGTGACAATCAATTTTCTTTAAGAGACATCCATTACCTCTTTGTCCATTGGCAGCAGTGTAAAGTGTGAACTGTGTTCTTCTTTTCATTGTAAAGGCCATATTGTGTTTGTTTCTATCCACCTTTCCTTTACCTTCTTCCAAATATAATTTACTATATTATACAGTACTCTTTATTTTGGATATATGCTTTTAATTAATATGATAACTATCCAGTTAGGATGCTAAAACTATTCCTAGACCTGGTTTGCTTAAATTTAAATTACACATAACTTACACTAAAAATAATATTCTCCTACTCTCTACTCTACTCCCTTTCTTATATTTATCCTAAACAATCTATTTTAATAATTTTAATACCTATACATTCAACTGCATTTACATCTGTTGTTCACATTGGCCAGTTCACCAAGGAAGGCCAGAGCTGTCACCTCTTGTGGTCACATGTTGCCAACCGACACAAGCCCTTGACAGCAAGAATTGCTCCCTGCTCCTTGATGAATTCTTCTATTTGCTAGTTACCCCTCCCAAGATTTCGTTGTCCGGTTCATCCAGGTCCAGCTGCCACAGCAGGTTTCAGGATATCCCAAATCCTTTGTCTTGTTTCGGGCTAGTGTTAATCCTCCTAATTTGTCCATTTTCCCATCTACCCTGCCCAGTTTGGTAATGGTTCATCTTCATCAGTTTGTTCGTCTTTTGAGTCGCTATTTGTTTCTATTTCTGTCTCCTGTTTTGTCTCCCTCATCAAGTTTTGTCGTCTTTGCCTGTAGTCCTCTTCCTCTTTCAACCTAGTTATATAGTCATTTTTTTCATTAGTACTTATTACTGTCCTGATTGTATCGAGGTACTTCCACTTTTCTGGATCCTTCAGGATATTCCCCACCATGAATCCTTGAATCTCCCTTTGTGGTAATGTTCTGATCTCCTGTGTTTCCACGTCTCCACAATCACATATTGTCATATTTGTTAGTCAACTCTCTCATGAAGGGATGCCCTGTACCATCCTTTCCCTGTGATATATTGTACCAGTCCCTCCAAGGGCCACAGGTGTTTCACCAGGACTCTTTCACTCACACTTGGAAAAAGTTTGAAAACTCTTCCAGCTGCTCCATTGACGTTGCCAGTCATCCTCCATAGCCTGATTAACATCTGCCTCACTCACTACCCCCGGTTCCACGATCCTCTCTACTTCCTGCATGTTTCCTTTTCCCAGCCAGTACAGCGCACCCTTCCTACGAATTTGCAGGTCCGGAGGACATATACCCACAGCTACACACAACGTGTCTGTAGCCACCGTACAGTATGCCCCGAAAAGCCTCAGGAGCACACTCCTCTGTAGCCTCCACAGATTACTAGGGGTGTGGAATAGCACTTTTTTTCTGATTGAATAGTAACATTTCAAATAAATACTCATCATCGTCATAATCATTTGTTTCCAGGCTGTGGCCGGCTCAGTTAAGTAAATTTCCTCCATCTTCCTCTATCCTTCCACCATTCTTCTTCCCTTAATTGCTTCCATTCTCTCTTCTCTTTGCACACTTTATTTTAGCTGCTTCTCCCATTTCTTTCTTGGCAACCTTTGTTAGTCTTTTTCATCCTCATTACATGCCCATACCATCTCACTTTTGCTTCCTCTTACTATCTCATGTACTCCCTGTACCCCCACTCTTTCCCTAATAACTTTATAACTACCCCCTGCCTCTCTCTCCCAAACACAGATCTACCTTCCCGTCTCTCACCCAAACACAATCCTATCTCTTCCTCTCTCATCTGAACACTTCTAATCTCCACTTCTCAACCACCCCCTTTTCTCTCTTATACACAATATCTCGCATGTCCCTCTCTTTACTGTGCACTCAGCTCGCCATACTCACACACACTTCTTTCTATATAAGGCCAACTAATTATTAAAAATATTTTAAATGGGTAATATTTATGTATTCATTCAGGTAATGTCATGTCTCGAACGTTGATGGGTGGGAGATCAGAGAGAAATGAATTTCTCTTGCTTCACGCCTTCACAGAAAAGGATTTTATTGTGCCAGATAAAAAGTACAAGAAATCAACTCGCAATGTAAGTTTTCACTGTATCTTAATGTTCATTGTAGTACCGTATCCACCTGAATCCAAGATTACCACAAATCTAAGGCGACCCCAAGTTTTTCAGTGGTTATAAATAGGTTTTTTAAAAGTGGTATTTATTTTATCATGAATGAAGAAGATAATAATTATGGTAGACTTATTTTGTAATACTAACAAAGTTTTTTATTTACAAAACAAAACACTCATGTTAACTTAAAATTTAATTAGGGTTGCAGATTTTAGGGTTATGAATGTATTTATTTTTCGCATAAGAAGGTTAACTTTGAAATAGTTTCATAAAAACAAAGAAAAGTTAATTTTTACTATGACAAATCATAATCGTAAGTGAAAATTTGAGTCCCATACATACCCTTCTCTCCCTAAATACGAACATTGGACTCAACTATTAACATGCTAGCTTCTAAAACGTTACACTTTCACTTTCACAATGATATACAGAAAAGAAAATAATGTAAAGAAAGATATATAGGAAGAAATCAAAGGGTAAATATACCAAAGTGTTGCGTTTATAAGAAAAAGATAAACACATTTCAAATGTTAAAAAAAATCTAACCAATAAACACGTCTGCTGTGAATTACCTTAAAAGTTAGCTGCCATGACAGCCATCTACTCTCCTGACCTGATGAAGCTGTTTGTGACAGTGAAAGCTTGTCCTTAAAAATGTGTTTATGTGTTTTTTAGTGTTATACCTAAACAATTTCTACTCCAGTATCACCTAGGTAAGTGTGCTGGCTATCCCTACTAATTTAAACCATAATAATTAAACAAGCATCTTTATTATTATTATTATTATTATTTCAACACCGATGATCTAGGAACTCCTAATCAAAGATAATAATGTCCTTGATATTATTCAAAGGTTAGATATTTTGTGGAGTTCCATGAATTAAAAACTAAAGTTGTCTAGTAAACTCTATGTAATATTGATTGTTTGTTTAAAATCAATTTGAGTTTTCTCTTCACGTCATACTTAACCAGCACTAGCTATGAAGGCAAACTTTTAAGAATCAAATACGTAACAATTTGATGATTCATTATATATTTTAAATGTAAATTGATTATTGTGAATGGGTGAATTTTTAATATCGTAGTGAAGTAATTGGAAAAGTAATATAAACCAGCACAACGAAATAAAAGGTAATTTGATTATGCCTAGCACTCTCCCCAACCCATTTGTGGGGTTAACCATGTTGAATACTTAAGAGTGATATCGGGATTTTTAGCATATAACATCGGTTATTGTGATACCAGTTGATGTGATGGGTATTGAGTATCGTATCGGGCCACAACTAGGTAGTTATTTTTAACAATAACCTAAAAATAGCCTAAAAATCTGTGAAAATAATCAAATATCCTGTGATCTGTGTTATGCCTTTAAAAAAATATTTTTTTTAAAGGCAGCCCTGCACTATTAAAGATGTAAAATGTTACCTTTTGATGTAGGCCCAACCCATTCCTTAGTCTGCGATTTTAAGACGACCCCTAGATTTTGAAGCTACAAATTTGGGGGAAAAACTCATCTTAGATTCAGATAAATACAATAATTGTGATATAATTTATAAAGTACCTAATTAATAAAACAAATTTTTCCAGCATACTTTTTATAAAAGTTATTTTATTACTATAAAGTGGTTGTTAACAATACTTGACTTTGTGTCATGTTTAAGTAGTTTAAACCAAACTCAAATGTTTTTCCATCCTTTTGTTTCTCTTACAATTATACATAAAATAACCATTTGTTTGAGTGTATGTTTATGATTCTAGGAAGATTTTGACCTAGATGAGGCAGTGGACAGCCTAGGAGACCCTGGTAAGCAGCGTAAGGGACGAAGCAACCGCAAGAAGCCCTCATACCTTGGGGGTCTAGTGCTGGAGCCTAAGAAAGGCTTTTACGACAAGATGATCCTACTGATGGACTTTAATTCCCTGTATCCAAGCATCATCCAAGAGTACAATATCTGCTTCACTACAGTGCCTCGTGCTGCTGTGGTCAACTCTCAAGAGGTGAGTTTATTTAGGGCTTTATTAGGGGTGTGCGAATAGGATTACTTATTGAATCGAACATCAACATTTTGAATGAATACCGAATAGTACAAATCGAATAGTAGATTTTGCTTTCATTCTTGATAGCTATTATTTTAATTAGTAAATTCCTATTGAAAATGCAATTTTATATTTAAGTATTGGTAGAATGCAAAAAATTATTTCAAACCCTGGTTATTTGAGCTGATATTAATAAAAAAAATACTGAATTTAAAACAAAATTTCAGAAAATTTAAAGGAACTTTTGATCCAGTTTTTCAGACGAGTTTCACCAAAATCAATTTTTTTTAAATTTTGTGACATGTTTTTGACAGAAATTTAAATTTAAAAATTGCATGGCGAATATTTAACTGGTAGGGGAAAGATTATATTTATTAGTGTAAAACATTATTATTAAATTGCATGGCGAATATTTAACTGGTAGGGGAAAGATTATATTTATTAGTGTAAATCATTATTATTTGAAAGGGTAAAATAATGGGGTGATTAATAAACAAGACCATATTTTGATTCTTTCATTGCTTTTATTATCTCAAAGTATAGTTTTCATTTTCTAATATGTAGTGCCTACTTTTGTTTGTGTGGTGATTAGTACTAAACCCAAAGTTTGGTTGGATTCTAAACACTGTCACTGTCAGCTGAAAGCCTAGGCAGCACTATAAAGGTTTACTAGGGAAAATAGGAGTGTGGTAGTTTTCTGTTGCTTTCCTCACTGAGCCAGAAGGTATTATTGCACATCAGTCTGCAAGCCCACCAAAATGCATACACCAACCGACCCTACAAGTGACACCTTCACTCCATTCATCACAGGGACTGGCTGTATATTGAATGTTATTATTAGTCTCGCTCATACCTCTACCACCTTAATATTACACATCAATAAATTTACTAAAATAATACAACAGTAATGAATGATAAAATTAGTTCTCGACCCCCTTTTGTACCCATACTGCATCCTTAGGGGGTAAGGGAGAGGACATAAGTTTCCTTCAATATTAATTATATTATGGCATAAGGGCCAACATTGTCTTTTTTAAACATTTAAACTAATGCATCCACGCAATATTTAAGTATATAGTCCTTAAAAACAATAAACATGTCAATAAAAAAACCATTATGATATCATTATTATATATCATAAATTGGTAAATTCTCGAAATATTTACAAGGATTAAATGCAATACTAATATTTGAAAATTAATATTTAAGGTCATTCTAAAGGAAAAAAATTAGAGATCAAGGGTCAAGTATTAAATCAATCAGAATCCATATTCTGAAAATTCAATGTCTTAAGTGTTTGAAGAAAGGGTTTCAAATATTAAAAAAAAAAAAATTAATTCAGTATTATCCATGATTAAAAAAAAGATTCAAAATGTTTATAAATATTTGCGCCGAAACAATAAATTTTGAACAGAAAGAGAATTTTGCAAAGCTTACATTTTCCAAGACAAGAAGTGTCCTCGATGAGAATACAAACAAGAGTAACCTACTAGGGGAAAATCACCAGCTCAGCTTGAAACATAGAAAGGAATAAAGAAGGCGGGTGGAAGGGGGAGCAACACAAATATAGAGAAAGAGATGCTGGAAATGTAATGCGCCCTGGTTGGCCCAATTTAACAACCTTCTGGATGACAATACTCCAATCCACGTCTTTCTAAGGCATGTCAGTGGCCGAGCCTAGAGCCTGCTCTATATCCTGGCAATTTCTTTAGTCAGCAGAGCTTAGCAATGGGGCTCGAAAGTGTTTTATTTCGCTGGCTGTCTTGTTGATATTGAGGTTATATGGAGCGATATTTGGTCAAATGCTGGCAGAGGTGAGTAATATTTACTATAATTAAATGATTTATATTTAATATCACTGTTCTTGTTTCTTGTAACTTCAACCATTTTGTATTATACATATATTATGTTATTGTCTCTCATAACTTTTGCGATGTTACACTTTAAATGTTCTCTGGGTTTGATACCTCTCAAATGTTCTCTAGGTTTGATACCTCTCAAATGTTCTCTAGGCCCTAAACACCTTAAATGTTCTTTAGGCTTGACACCCCTTAAATGTTTTCTAGGTTTGACACCCCTTAAATGTTTTCTAGGTTTGAAAACTTTTAAATGGTCCCTATGTTTGACACCCCTTAAATGTTATCTATGCTTGACCCCCCTTAAATTTTCTTTAGGCTTGAAACTCCTAGGTTTGAAACCTTTTAAATGGTCTCTAAGTTTGACACTCCTTAGGCCCTCCGCACACGGGTCGACTGTTTTGCAACGTGAGTTTCAAACCGGTTGTACATGCAACCGTTTGGTGACCTTTCACGTGTAAGGGAGTGGGGAGCTGCACATGGGTCGACAGAAACGGGACCGGTTTGAAATCAGTTTCCAACTGGTCGCTTGCGATCGTGCTTGCAGGTCGCGAAACGGTTTCAGTTGCACGGTTGCATGTTGTGAAATTGTTGAAGACGTGTTATTCTAGTGTTGTTATAGCGTATATTCTTATTATAGCGTTGTTATAGCGTATATTATTGACATTTTGAAGTGTTGTTGGTCGACATTCGAAATGAATGATCAAACGTGAAATATAAAATTCGTTGAAGAAGTGGGAAAGCGTGAAGTGCTATATAATTATAAGCTTCCTGGGTACTCCAGGAAAGACATCACTGAAAAAGCATGGCAAGAGGTGGCAGCCGAAGTATAAATTACAGGTATGTAGTGGTATTTATTTTATCTATTATTTTTGTTAGGTATTTATTTAACAACTTACACCACTAATATTCTTAATAGATAATATTAATTAGTAATATTATTCCTTATTTCTGGTACAGTGTATTTCCATTGCCAGGGTACAGATGCACGAGAAGAAAGAAAATAGTTTGCCAAATAATTCCTTAAAGTAGCCGCCGAAGAACCGTCATGTATTACAAGTTGTCTTGTCATGTTGATAGCTACTCCCGCAATCTCGTTATCTTCTCCCGTAGCTGGTGGCCTGTAATCAATCCCCTCTCGTTTACGTACGTAGTTATGGAGGACGCAAGCAGCTTTTACAATGTCATTCACTGTTTCTGCTTTTTGACATCGTATGGGCCCATTTAATACTGCAAACTTTTCTGCTGCCATTCCAAAGGCACATTCAATTGTTTTCCTTCCACGGCTCAATCTGTAATTGAAAATCCTTTTCACATTGTCTAAGGTTCTTTTTGCATAGGGCCTCATTAAATTGCGTGACAATGGGAACGCTTCATCTCCCACAAAGTAGTAAGGAAATGGACGGTTTGTTTCATCGTATCTCAACGGGGAAGGCAAAGGTATGTCAAAACCCCCATGGGCCATCCAGAATTTCATTGCACTGGCGTTGAAAATACCTCCATCACTGTTTCTTCCGGCGTAACCCGGTTCGATCATTGTGAAAAGTCCATCTGCATCACAGCACGCAATTAGTACGGTAGAATGGTATAACTTGTAATTGTAATTTTGAGAACCAATGTTTGGAAATTTCTCTATTCGGATGTGCTTCCCATCCACAGCCCCAATGCAGTTTGGAAGCTTCCATATCATCTCAAAACGATCAGCAATTATTTTCCATTGATCTCCTGTCGGTAGAGGCATATATATTTCATTCAATACGTCCCAGATTATTTTAGTAGTATCTTTAACAATAGCTCCGATTGTGGTCTCCCCTCTTGCAAAATATAAAGAGAGTGACACAAATGTGCATCCTGTTGCCAAGTACCCGTAAAAAATTAAATAAATCTAACATAAAAATGAAAAACATAAATAAAGATTATTTTTATTTTATTGTAACTGTATTCGTTTCATTGATTTCAGCGGCTGAGTGCAAAGAGAAATGGCGTAATCTTCGTACAGTTTTCTCACGTAAACTGAAGCCTCTGCCAAGTGGATCCGGAAGAAAGAAAAAGGCATACTATTTGGCAGATGCCATGCAGTTTTGTGTGCCATTCATAAAAGCGTTGGCTCCTCCCTCATCCGGAAATTTGCCACAAATACCACAGCATGAAACGACAGAAGAAATATTTGAAAATTTAGAAAGATGTGATGATGAGAGTGGCTCTCTTGAAGATTCATCAGACATGGTGCAATCCTCACAAGCATCATCGCCACCACCACCTCTGATACAAGCACCATCCATCTTCCCCCCAGCATCACCTGAGGGAACAGTACTGCCTCAACCAAATCGATCTAAGAAAAGCCTGAATGTCAGAAATAAATCGGCGGCGGACGCAGATAAATGTGTGGCTGAGTATTTCAAAGCCAAAAAAGCAAGACTGGAAACAACTGCTAACGTAGAAGCTACTAGCTCTCACAAAATTGAAAGGAAAGAGGCTCTCAAAATGTTTTTACTGAGCTTGATACCTGAAATAGAAGAATTTACTGATTCTCAAATTAAACTTTTCAAGCGCAAAATTTTCAGCGTTATTGATGAGATATCAACCCCATCACTGCTCCACTCTTCATCATTTATCACAATTGACTCACCACAGTCGGATTCAACGCATACCTCTGGCATTTCACATACCTCCGAACCTTCACATACCACAGCAATTTCTCCGGTTTCAGAATCATTACAGGAACAAGCATCGCCAACACACCAGTTTTATACAGACTTTGCAGGGGCTCTCAACTCCAACTATTATAAAATGTGAAAATTTTACTTCAACTACATTCCTTAAGATATGAACAGAAGTGTAGCTTTCTTAATTTTTTACTGTAATTTTTATTTCTTTAAATTGGACTTTTGTTATTCTGTGTTTGAACCAAAATAATGAGTAATAAATAAAACTTACCTCAAAGTTATTAATATTCTTTCTTCTGCAGTCACACACTCTCTCATATTTGTGTCCATCTTCTGTATGGTAGGAGCAACCATCTTTACCAATTCCAGGTAAGAATCTTTGGACATTCTGTAAAATGCTATAAACTTGGTGTCTGTTTTATTTAATTGTTCTGCTGCAACGAACAGCCTGCACTTGATATTTCTCTCTATATAAGGATGGCGCCAATATTCCCTTCGTACTGCTCTTCGTAGTCTGCGGTATTGATAATAGTCAACTATGTCTTCTTCATCTGAACTACTACTTGACATGTTGCCAAAACTAGCTTCAAGAATATATACTAAACGTGTTTCAATCGCAACACTCTATATTACTATGGTCTATGAAACTGTCGACTGATTCAGAATCAGTCGCGTTCGTGTGCGGACGAAGAACATCAATCGATTGCAAACCAGTTGCACAATAATCTGATGTGCAACCGGTTTGAAACTCGCGTTGCAAAACAGTCGACCCGTGTGCAGAGGGCCTTAAATGTTCTCTGGGCTTAACATAGCATACTATAATGTATTTGCAAAAGTAAAAAAAGAGCTAATAGTTGTGAATGGTAATAAAAAAAACTGTTGAATTCTGCATGATCACTAGAACACATCCTTAGGTCATGTTTAGTACATTTACAATGAAAACTACCCAGTTTTGAATACCTAAACTTTCATTAACTGGAATTTCATTAAGAGCTAAAATTCTAGGTATCAAAAAATCAAGTTTGACAACCCTAATGAAAATTCAGAGGAAATAAACTGTACTAAATGGTGATGTGCTAAGTTCATTTTTTAAATTTGAAGTGAATGCTTATCGAGTATATGAAGTATTCTCAAAGCAGAATCAATTTTTTTTTATCAATTGTTTTATTCAAGGAAAAAATGTGTATATTGTTGTAATTTAGAAAACTTTATGCATGTAAAGGATGTTTTATTGCATGATTGTTTGTGATATTTCATTTTAATCTGATAAATTAAGCTATTATCATAAAATAAAATTCAATTACTTAAGATTTTTTCATATGAATATATATATATATATTTTTAAGTATATAGAATCGCAATAATAGGTACTAATGGGGTGGTGAGGCGCAATGCAAGAAGCCTACCTAGTGGGTTCCACTTGGCCTCTTCTACTCAATTATGATCTCACCGCCAAGTAGTGTAACCTGGGATTTGAGTAACCTGGTGAAGGTTGGTTTGAACCCCAGCTGAAACCAGGTCAGATGCAGACGAGATACAAGAGACTGATCAGGACCAAAACTAAACAAGCTTAAAACAAGGTCTGGCCATTTTGATCCTATCTTGGTGGCTGTGAGTGTGTTGGAGATGGTGAGCTAAGTCATCATCAGTAGCCATAGCTTCAGTTAGGGAAGGCTGGCATTAAAAGGTCTACCTGAGGACCTATAAGTGCCAGCCCCGCTAATAAGTGTAGGCCATGACAAGCGTAATAAGCCAGTGGCCAAAACAAACTAAAGTACTCTAGAATAAAGTAAAATGCCGAATTGGAAAAACTGTTGACAAACATAATCTACAAATAGGGATTCTGATCATTGGCACTCTGGCTGGAAGAGTGGAGGAGATTGTAAACATGATGGCTGAGAGGAGAGTGGATGACCTAGTCCTGATCGATACTAAATGAAGAGGGAGTGGCATGGGGGAACTAAAGAAAGGCTCCATTTTGCATTGGATGCCAAACAATGAAGGAAGAAGAAATGCAGTAGACTTTGTTGTCAGAGAAGGGCTAAATTAGGTGGGGGTGTATATTATTATTATTATTAGCACCGCGTCTTACTACCCGTTCGGGCTATACGCACTTACGCTAATGTGTAATGGTAGGGTGA
>CABFOW010002901.1:0-14965 GCA_902141385.1 Timema californicum | reverse complement strand
CAACTTTGGTTATGATTTACATAACTTATAATTACCATAAAACCCCACACTTTCTTATAATTAACCATATAATAGTAATAAAGAGAATTAAATTAAGCCTAGATGAATGGAAAAGAACAATGTATTTATCTGTTTAGTACTCTCAGTATCTTGAGTATATTAATATGTAAACTAAAGGAAAAACTAATATAATTTTATAAATGAAAAGGTTGAGAGCTAAGGGCCTAAAACCCTGACCACTTTACAACATGAAAGAAGTAAAAGAACTATGGGTGAGATATTTTGAGAAAAGAATTATGAATGAAATATTTTGAGTAGATGTTAATTCGACCCAGAAGATGAAAGGGCTTAGAGTACTACAGAGGAGCAAGAAAAGATAACAGAAGATTATAAAGATTGAAAGATGTGAAGGAAGCACGAAAGAGCATGAAACAAGGTAACATACCAGATGTGGATGAACTTACTCTGGAAATGATAAGAGCTGCAGGTGAAGTAGGTATACAATGCTTATAAAGGGTGCTGAGCATGATTTGGAAGAAGCACAAGGTACTGGAAGACTGGAAAAGGACGTTACAATACCTTTTTTCAAGAAAGGAGACAGGAAGAAGTGTACAAATCATAGAGGGATAACGCTGATGTCCCACTGTACAAACATATTTGAGAAGATACTGGTAAAGAGAATAAGAAATAAACTGAAAGGAAGGTGGATAGAGGAACAGCATAAATTTAGGGACCAGAGGTCGACAATAAACTTAATCTTTGTCATACAACCACTGATGGAAATAAGGTATGAATTTGGGAAAGACTTGGTAATGGTATTTATGGATGTGGAGAAGGCATATGATAGTGTGAATAGAATAAAGTTTGAAAAGCGATGGAGGAGGCCGAAGTGGTAAGAGGGGTTGTAATAAGATTTAAAAGCATTGTGTTAAGACAGAGTGGTTCCAAATAAAAAATAGAGTGAAGCTGAAGAGTTTCCTCTCTCCATTACTATTTATAATTGTAATGGAAATGGTCATGAACAAAGTGGTAGGAAAACTTCAGGAGGGAAAGAATGAAAGCCATGATGTTTGAGAATGACTTGATGGTATGGGGGGATTAGGAAGAGGAAATACGGTAAAAGTTACAGGAATGGAATGAGAAATTAAAATAATGTGGAATGAAATATAGTATGACAAAATGTAAAGTAATGGTAAAAACAATTAAGAAATAGATACAATTTAATGAAAAGAGGTCAGCAGGGATAGTTGTTCTATAAGTGTGTAACAGATATGATATTAATAAGAGAAGTGCCCTTGAAGTGTAAGGAAGTATTATTGTACATTATTTACTTTGTAACCATTGTCACATATGCACCAGAAACATAGACATTGAATATAAAAGAAATGAGGAAAGTGGAGGCCATGGGAATGAAGTTTATGAAGAGCTTGTTATCTTTCACAAGCAGAAACAAGATTATGAATAAAGCTAGCCGGGAAAGAGTGAGGGTACAAGGAGTACTTGAGATAGTAGAAGAAGCAATTGTATGAGCATTTAATGAGGATGGAAAAAGAGAGGATGCCAGAGAAAATTGTTGGCAATGAAGTATGCAGGATAAAGACTGTGAGGAAGGCTAAGAAAGAGGTGCTAGGAAAAGATAACAGAAAGTGTGCAGAAGGGAGGATAAAAATGGAAGCAATTAAAGGATGAAAAATTGTGAAAAGATAGCGGAAGATGGAGGCATTTTACTGAACTGATCTGGCCACATGCTGGAATGATTATGATGAGAATGGCAACAATTTGAGTTTGATAGTTTTACCAGTGAATCTTTGTAGGTTGTCAAAACCGGAGTTTCTTTTTCAATTAAAGTTGACATTTTTTTTGGAGCTAAATCATTTTCTGAATCTTCACTCAACCTTTGCACTTTTACCTCTAATAATAGTGTTCCATTTCAGGATGAAGCAGCAGTTTATGCCCAACTTCCTGAGCCAGGGATGGAGCCAGGAGTTCTTCCCACAGAGATCAGAAAACTGGTGGAGAGTCGTAGGGAGGTCAAGAAACTGATGAAGAGCCCAGACATTTCTCCAGAACTTTGCCTCCAGGTAGGATTGCCTTACAGGGTTTGAGGGATTGTTGATTTAATTCTTTGTTATTCAACATTTTAGTTTCCTTTTGCTAAAAGAAAATTAAAACACAAAATTGAGTTTAAAAAAGTAATTAATTCACCTTGTAAAAGTGACCTTTTGGGTCTATATAACTGTAAAAATATGACAAATAAATAGATAAACCAGTATTCAGTTGTTGCCAGACCCTTATTGGGAAATTTCTTATGCAATTATATTTTCTTAATAAAACAATTTTATTATATTTTCATTTCTTTCTTTTTTACTCAAATTCTGTACTTATGAAGATTTAAGAATTTAAATTTAAATCTTATATTTAAATGGATTCTTAGAATAAAATTTGAGGTTTAGATTTGAGAAAAATAGTTTTCAAGTAGGGCTGGGTCTATGCCGATCAATCCAATCTTCGGTCGATTATGGCACAGTGACTGTTTTATTATCACATATAAAATTAACTTTGAGTCATGGTCAACAATTTAAAGACAGGATAAATTATACAATGAAGGTTACAAACTAAATCCATGTTAGAACAAACACTAAAAGTATTGTACACAGTAAGGCCAACTGACAAAACAAAATAAAACACTTTGTTGCCAGACCCTTATTGGGAAATTTCTTATGCAATTATATTTTCTTAATAAAACAATTTTATTATATTTTCATTTCTTTCATTTTTACTCAAATTCTGTACTTATGAAGATTTAAGAATTTAAATTTAAATCTTATATTTAAATAGATGCTTAGAATAAAATTTGAGGTTTAAATTTGAGAAAAATAGTTTTGAAGTAGGGCTGGGTCTATGCTGATCAATCCAATCTTCGGTCGATTATGGCACAGTGACTGTTTTATTATCACATACAAAATTAACTTTGAGCCATGGTCAACAATTTAAAGACAGGATCAATTATACAATGAAGGTTATAAACTAAATCCATGTTAGACAAACACTAAAAGTATTGTACACAGTAAGGCCAACTGACAAAACAAAATAAAACACTTTTCTGAGTTAGCCGCTACTCTACAACTTATTTAACAGTGACAAAATTGGTAAGCTGATAATGGTCCGGCATTTGGCTCACCAATTCTTAAATCTGATGCTTTGTTTAATGGGTCTATCTTTTGTTAGTGTCAGATACTGGTGACTCATTATTGTTAAGCTCTTGGCATACAGCCTTGTCCAATGTTTTGTTGCTAGGAGTGGGATTGTTGATAACGTCTAGTGGCTAAGTACACTGTTTCTTCTTTCATCAATAACAAAGGAGTGTGAAAGAGGGACAGGGATGGGGCTGCAGGAGTTTGGGTTGAGAGTAGAAAGTTTTGTGAGTTAAAAAGAAGCAGCAGGAGCTGTGAGTAGGAAGGTAATATCTTATCAAGGTCAAATAGCAGATATCTGAAATAAGAGGAGAAGATTTTAGAGAAGCCTTAACTGGGGAAAAGTTAAGGAAAGCCAAAGTGAGGGAAGAATCAAGGGAAGCTAAAACTGGAAAAGAGTCAAAAGGGACACTTAGTACACTGTTTCTTCTTTCATCAATAACAAAGGAGTGTGAAAGAGGGACGGGGATGGGGCTGCAGGAGTTTGGGTTGAGAGTAGGAAGTTTTGTGAGTTAAAAAGAAGCAGCAGGAGTTGTGAGTAGGAAGGTAATATCTTATCAAGGTCAAATAGCAGATATCTGAAATAAGAGGAGAAGATTTTAGAGAAGCCAAAACTGGGGAAAAGTCAAGGAAAGCCAAAGTGAGGGAAGAATCAGGGGAAGATAAAACTGGAAAAGAGTTAAAAGGGACACTAAACTGGGAAAGATTAAAGGGAAGCTCAAACTGGAGAAGGGTCAAGAGAAGCCAAAACTAAATAAGAATCAAGGAAAGCTAAAATGAGGGAAGATTCAAGGGAAACCAAAATTGAGGTAAAGTTTTTTCGGCTGAAGATAAATTGTATGTATTCAAAATACAGTGCTAATATAAAGGAAGGAATATACATATAACTATGATACCAATTAACTAGCAGTTTATTTTTTATTTATATTCATATTTATTTATTTTATATAATCGTTTTAATACGATATTTTTTCCTCTTTCCCTTGGTGGGCTTTCTTTATCATATTTACTCTTATTAGTTTATTTTCCCTTTTTCTTTAGTTTTATCAATTTCCTTCACTATAAAATTATTTATATTCATATAAATTATTAGTATTGATCAAATTGTTTATTTATTGCTAGCTGTCAATTAATATGCAAACAATTGGTTTTACACTAAATGTTGTAATCATATAAAGACAACTCAAAAATTTATTCTTAAAAACAATTGATGCAATTTTAAATATTGCATATATTCTTTCTTACCATTTCCACAAAAATAATAATTTCCAGGCCTAACATTTCTCTATAATGAAAACCTCTTTTCGCTTTATGAGATAATTGTATTATATTTGGAAGAAGGTATAGGAAAGTTGGTATAGAAACAAATAAAAGGGATGAACACAATATGCCTTTTACAATGAAAAGAAGAACACAGTTCACAGTTTACACTGCTGCCATTGGACAAAGAGGTAATGGTTGCCTCTTAAAGAAAATCGATCAGCAGTGCCCAATCCCCTGACCTAGGTTTCATTCTATATGAACTCATCAGGGAGGAGTGTGAAATGCGCAATGCAACTTCCTGAAAGAGGAAACCAAAAAAAAACACAAAAGGGAGAAATTTGGAAAATGTAAGGAATGGTAGGATACATAGATAGGAACATTGTATAACATAAAGGACAAACACAGGAAAAGGACATTTTATGCATACATGTATATATAATATAACTCTATAAGGAAAACCTCTTTTCGCTTTATGATGTAATAGTATTATATTTGGAAGAATATATAGGAAAGATGGATAGAAACAAATAAAAGAGACGAACACACTCCTTCCTGTTGAGTTTCGATAGAATGAAACCTAGATCATAATTTGTTTTTAAATTGATTCTAACTAAGAGTTTATTATTTTTTTCAAATATGTTATTGAAGTAATTGTAAAAATATTAAAATGCAGTCTTGGCTAATATAATAGAAATGAACATATTGCAAAAGTAGAAAATATGTTTGTGTTTTAAATAGAATGTATTCTCAGAAATCGATATATCGTAAGAATCGAATATATTTCTTGTTTTCTATGCTAAGATAGATAATAGATATAAAAGAAAATAATAGTTGATCAAAAGGTAACTAGGCCTAATATCTTTGTTTATTTCACATGGTTTTTTTTAGAAACTTAACTCATTCTATCAACACTTTTAAAAATAACCAAAGATACTCAAATTTTGATCGATTTGATTTCTAAACAATAATATGAGTCTAGATTGTTTAATTTGATTAGATTTTCACCAATATTTTGCGAGGGTTGGTTGGGGTTGATTAAAATTGAAAGCATGATTGAAATAAATCTTAATTTACAGCTTAGGCCTAAATTGTGTAATGTAGGTCTATTTGTAAATAATTAAAATTATTAACAATTTGCTAGGATTCGGATTCGAGATTCAAAAATAAAATGTAGATTTGGATTCGAGAAATAGTGGATTCGACCCATCTCTACTTTTTTTAAACATATATTGTGAGATAGATATCTTAAACCTCAACTATCAATTATTAATTACCCCTTCCCCTTCTTCCCACCACCTTGTTATTAATAAAAGAAGTAACTGTTTACATAGTCATAATTATGAACCATACCCCTATTCTATTTAGATGGGATAGCTAAAAGATACCATAGGTTTATTAAGGAGTTAGGTATGGTCTATCAATATGGCTCTTAGTCACTAGCAGCCACCCCCACCCCTCTCCTAACATCAGAACAAAGGACAATGCTGTCGGCCAATAGCTTAACAGTGATGAATCACCAGGACCTGCTTTGTGAAGTTTGTTAACAAAAGATCAGCTTTAAGAATCTGTGAGCAAAATACCAAACATGGGCTTACCCATTATGCCATTATCAGCTGATGATCAAAACGTCAATCAGCATAGGCCTATTATTAATACATATTTTCTTAGTAATATTTAAAATAAAAAAAAATAAAAAATGATTGGCTTAGTCAACATTGGCATTCAGTGAAACAGTTAATCAGCCCAGCCCTATTTTCAACCCATCTTTGGTTTTTACTTGTCTTTTAAACAACTCATCAATTTTTTGTTTGATTTTTTTGTCCTAGTACAATATTCGTCAGACAGCTTTGAAGCTTACAGCCAACAGTATGTACGGTTGCTTGGGGTTCCCTTCCTCACGCTTCTATGCCAAGTCTTTAGCTGCCATGGTCACAGGTGTGTACACCATGTACTATTATGTATCATAATCCTGGTGATTTGCCATAGCTGAGGGTGCTAAGCTTAATAGCTTTAGTTTGTATTACACTTTAATGCTATTAGCAATAAGGAAAACTTAACCACCTTACCTAGAAATTGGCTAGGGTTGTGCAAAACTTCAAAAACTTCAACATCGCTTTGAATATTCTTCAGCTTCTCTTTCGATATGAAAGTAAAATTCCGGCTGCAATAATTATTGATTACATAACTCTGACAATTAAAATTCAATGTTAAAATACAAATTAATCTGGTATTTTTGTCCTTTTTTTATGCACATCACAAATTGAGGTTTACCTGACAATATTCTAAAATATCTAAATAACATGATGCAAAAATAATGTAATTTATCAACTTAGAACAAAATATTTTAATTACGTTTGCCTATAACATTTTGTATAATTAAATCCCGTACCTACTCTCTTAGTCAATAGGGGTGTTTGAATATTTGAAGTATAGCGGTAAGGTGTCACACGTCTATGTTGGGTGTCTGAGGTTCAATCCTCGGTCCCAGCACAGATTTATCTGATTACCAAACCCTTCCTTTACCTCTGACAAGATGTGTATTAATCACAACTTGTAAATGTGTGGAATTCCAGGCCTCCACCGTGGTTCAGATTCCACGTTAAACTGTAGGTCCTCCATTTCATCTAACAATCACCCTACCATGACACATTAGCGTAAGTGCTTGAAACCCGAACGGGTAGTAAGATGCAGAGCTAAAATTAGAATATTTGAAAATATGCACACAAGGGGAGTAACATTAAGAGGAAAGCTTCAAGTACTTGGGAAGTGTGGTAGAGGAAAGATGAGGAAACGATAAAGAAATTAAGGAAAGGGGGGCAAGCGGAGGCCTTTTACAAAAGCGTTAGAAGTCTTGCCTGGGGTAGAGATGTGCTGTAGAACGGGAAAGGAGTGATGTACACAACGTGCTATGTCCCAATATTTTCGTTTGCATCTGAAGGAAAGGGATAGGAGCAGGATACAGGCATGCGAGATGAAATTTCTGAGGAGTGGGCGGCTTATGACAAGGATGGACAGGGTGAGGAATGAAAGGATGTGTGTGAGAGATAGAGAAGGAAGAACCTCTGCAGGATAGGATATAGAAGGTGATAATGAGGTGGTATGGACATGTGAAGGAGATGAAAGAGGGGAGGATTCAAAGGATAATGATTGAAATCGAGGTGGCGAGTAGGAGGCCAAGAAAAAGAAGACCCAGGGACAGGTGAATGAAGGGAGCGTGGAGGAATTTGGAAAGGAGATGAGTGGATTAGGCTGATGTGGAGGATAAGTCTTACAATATTAGTTTAAATATCACTTATTCTAGAGTGTAAGTTCTATAATTTCTTGTTCCTGTCCCTATCCCGATAATTTGACTCATTTCCTTCCCATTACCGTCTTACAGTAAAATGCTTGTCCACCCCTAGTAATAACTAATTTGTTATTATTTTATTTCAGCAAAGGGCCGCGAAATTTTGATCAATACCAAAGATCTGGTAGAGAAACTAAATTACGAAGTAATCTATGGAGACACTGATTCTATCATGATCAACACAAATTGTTTGGATTACGATCAGGTTTTCAAAATTGGTAATAAGGTATGTATGACTGACAATTCTTTTAAATTATTTTAAATCATATTATTACTCAATTTTAATAGGTAGCTTTTTTTAAATAGTAATTTCAAAACTGGCATTTTATTTCGCTCCCAAAAACAAGTGTGCGCCATCTTGTGTTTGCCTGACATCACTCTTGAGTAGTGTGGGCAGTTGAGAAATAGACTGCCTTTTTCTCTATCTTTAATAAATCATTAGCTTAGTACACTATGTTATTTCTACTGGTTTTTGTTATTATTTCTGGTTTATCTTATTTGTATTATAATAATTGTTGTTAATTGTGTATATTTTATTGTTAGTTATAATTTATAAATCATTTTAAAAGCTGATCTTTCCATGTAGCTATGTACTTTCAACTTTATTTATTCACAATGGTTTTAGCTAAAAACATTATTATAGATTATGCTTGTACCATTTTGTACAAACACAACAATTTTTACTTCAGATAAGCTATTTATTCATGTTCCTAGAGGCATTTGAACGAGAATAGTCTGGATAAAAACAGCAAGAAGATATGTAAAATATATTAATTCATTCCTAGACTTACAAAGGTTTAGTTGTGAATATTATTTTAATTTACTTAATAAAAAGGCCTATATAAAATAACAAACTAAAATAAGTATGATCTAAAATATTTGTATTATTCCTAAGACATCGGTAACATAGGGATTGCCACTCATTGAACAAGAAACTGAACTAACTAAAGGAGGCCTATTTTTGACTCTTTACTTTTTAGCAAACCAAAATAATTAGACAAAAAACCATTGACTTAGAGTAATTTACTTTCTATTACCTATGCAAGGTTTTCTCTATAAGGTGAATTGACATTAATAGTTTTAGATACTTAATCAAAAGTTGTTTTTATTTCTTAAAACATCAAGTTCTCTATTTATATGTTTTAGTATGAGTAATCTGATATATAATGATATAAACATATTGTCTTAAGACAAGGAAGTGTTGCCAGAAAATTCCCCATAATTAGTGTGACGAGAGGTGAGGGAAAAATAAAGTGTTAGTTATAATTGCAAAACCACCCCCAATGCACTTGGATAAGATTCATGGGCAAATTATTTTTTGCAATCTGAATCCATCCACTCACTCTGCAGGATGATATTTTTTGATGACTTATTTATGATTTGGACATATTCTGAAACTAATGTATTACAGTTCCTGGACGGATTAAATAACCACCCTCAGTTACCTGGAACACTTCACACCACCATGCCATATTATTTGATCTGGAACTTAAACCTTCATGAGGGAAATATAAACATCACAGTCTACACCAAAGCCACCAAACATAAACAGCACCTCCATTTCCAAAGCAAGCAACCATCTCCTTAATATAAAACACTCTCCATCCAATAGCCTTGCTACCAGAACCAAATGTATTGTTTTAAGCAAGAAGACCTTAACAAGCAATGTCAACAACTCTTCAAGGCTTTCACAACCCAAGAATACATAGTCATCAGTCAAATAAACAGAGACCCATCCAATCAAGAGCCTATCAAGAAAAAACATGTCAATGAAACACTGCTCACCACCCAGTATTATGAAGGATTAGCATCACCTCTCTCACAAAATTCTCTCAACAGTGCTCCAAGAATCACATTCACCCACCCCCAGTCCCCTAATCTTCACAACATTCTGTTTCGCCCTACCCATGCAACAAACCTAGATGCAGTATTTGCAAAATCCACTAACCTTTCACTTTATTCAACATCTGACTCACACAAATGGAAAGCCACTATAACTGTTCCACATAAAATCTTATATACCAGTCACAATTTAACTACTGCATTACTTAATACATATGCCTCACCACAGGGACACTCAGACAATGCAAGAATGATCATCGTTTTGATACCAACCACACAACAACCCTGAAAAATCAGTAAGTAGCACTTCATACCCAAAAACACAATTCAGATTTTGACTCATGCTATATACTAGCCCTACCCAAGAGTTGCATTGATTTTCAGCTTCTTAGGTGGGAACTTTTTAACCCATATATAACCAAATTCAGCCCCCTACTCCCAACCCTGTCTCTTCTTGTCTTCCAAGCAAGGCCTACTCACACCAGTCAGTCATTTCTAAATAAACAACAATAAGGGAATTTAATTAAATATAAAATAAATACAACATTCTCTCCATCCACTAAGTGTAAGACATTAGGTTTGAACATGCAACTGCAGAATCCAAGCAACCATGATCAACCTCTAACTATGTTAATATGTCCAGTCTGTGTTTTACTTTATTCTCATGAAGAAAAAGACTGATGTACCCTGAACATAACTATGGATGTGTGCATTGTTTAATTGGGAACTTTGAGGCCTACAATTATTTTTTTGTAAGTGTATAGTCTTTGCGCTTCTATCTATATTAAATATCATTATCATCATCATGAACTGTTTCCAGCCTGTGGCCATGTCTGTTAAGTAAAATGCCTTCATCTCTCTCTCTCTTTGTCCTTCCACAATTATCCCTCCTGCACTATCTTCCACTCCACTCCTCTCACTTGCACACTTGATGTTATCTGTTCCTTCAGTCTTGTAACTAGTCAGCACAGCCATCATCTTCTTACGTTGTTGGGATAACTAGCCCCTGGTTGTGGCGCCATTTTTGTACCTAGTCACTACATGTGGTCAGTTTTGGTTACTGAGCCCATGTTGTTGCGCCTATTTTTGTACCCAGTCGTCATCTCTAGTCATCAGCTGTTGTTAATGGCCTCGCGTTGTCATCTTCTTCTTAGGTTCGTTGTCCACGGCAGTCAGTTTCGGTAGACCATCTCGGGGTTATTTAGATAATGGTGGGGGTAGAGGTATACAGTCGATTTAAAAAGATGTTGTTCAGCGTAGCATTTGAATTTAGGTTTGAACATGCAACTGCAGAATCCAAGCAACCATGATCAACCTCTAACTATGTTAATATGTCCAGTCTGTGTTTTACTCTATTCTCATGAAGAAAAAGACTGATGTACCCTGAACATGACTATGGATGTGTGCATTGTTTAGTTGGGAACTTTGAGGCTTACAATTATTATTTTTTGTAAGTGTATAGTCTTTGCGCTTCTATCTATATTACATATCATCATCATCATCATCATCATCATCATGAACTGTTTCCAGCCTGTGCCCAGGTCTGTTTAGTAAAATGCCTTCATCTCTCTCTCTCTCTCTCTTTGTCCTTCCACAATTATCCCTCCTGCACTCTCTTCCACTACACTACTCTCACTTGCACACTTGATGTTATCTGTTCCTTCAGTCTCTTCCTTGATCTCCCTTGCGGTCTCTTCTCTACATACTTCATATCCATTAGTCTTCTTGGAATCCTCTTACATCCTTATTACATGCCCATACCATCTCATCCTTGCTTCCTCAACTATCTCATGTATCACCTGGACCACAACTCTTGACCTTACAGCTTTATTCTTAATTCTCTCTCTTCTGGTGAACAGCTAGCATGCTATTTAAAAACTTCATTCCTATTACCTCCATCTTCCTTGTTTTTCTTTTATCTACAGTCCAAGGTAATCCAGTTCTCTCATCTTTCTTGGCGCTGTTATCTGCCCTGTCATCACCATCATTTCACTTTTCACCAAACTAAATTTTATTCCACACTTTTTCACCTCATTTCTATCCTGCAGCTGTTCCGTACTTCCTCCCCCCATATCATCAAGTCATCTGCCAACACCGTTGCTTTCATTTTATCCTTGCACAGTTTCCCTGACACCTTATCCATGAGTATTTCCATCACCAATACAAATAGTAATGGTGAGAGGGAACTTCTTGCTTGACTCCATTTTTTAATTGGAACCACTCTGAACACCCTCCCTCTGTCTTTATACAACTCACATTATTATCGTACATATTCTTTACTCTCCTAGCCACTCCTCTTTCTACTTAAGCCTCCTCCATTGCTTCCCATACTGTATTTCTATTCACACTATTACACGCTTTTTCTACTTCCATAAATGCCATTATCAGATCCTTTACCAAACTCATATCGCTTTTCCATCAACTGTCTAGTTCCAAATATTAAATCTATCACCAACCTTTTCTTCTATCTGAACACATGTTGCTCTGCTCCTCTTTCCATCTTACCTTCAAGCTTTTCCTCGTTCTCCTTTCCATAATCTTTTCATAAATTTTTGTGCATTGACACATCAGTGTTATGCCTTATAATTTTCAAACTTCTTCCTATCTCCTTTCTTGAATATTGGTAATATAATCCCTTTTGTCCAATCCTCTGGCACATTCTTCTCCCGCCACACTGCCCTTACTACTCTCCTTACTACTCCATACCACCACTGTAGACCCATTTCTCCTGCTGCTGTTATAATTTCCACCGTGAGTTCCTCCACTCCTTGTATCCTTTTCAAGGCCTCTTCTACCTCCTTACAGGCTAGGTAGGCTACTTCCTCCTCCATCTCTCAGTCCATTTTCTTCTCTTTTTCTTCCTTCTGTACAAATCCTTCTCCCTCTGGTTTAAATATTCCCTCAAAATATAATTTCCACAGCCTATTTATCTCCTCGTCCCTCTTCATTGTCCTTTTCATCCAGCATTACCCGAACGGGTAGTAAGACACGGTGCTAATAATAATCATCCATCATTCGGACATCGTTCTTATTTTCCCTCCTATGACTCACTTGACTATACAATATTTTCTTGCTCCCTTCCACATCAGTCTGTAACAATTTGTCCACGCTTCCATCCATATTTTTTTCTCTTTTACTTTCTTCTTTGCATTTCTCTTTTTCTGCTTATACTTATCCTGTCTCTCTTGTTATTTTTGTGAACCATTCTTTAAATGCTTTGTTCTTAGCATTCACTGTTTCCTTTACCTTTTTGTTCCACCATGGAGTTTCCTTCCACTTTCTCTTTCTGCTCATTCTTCCGCATATATCCTCTGCCGTTTCCACCATGCACTTTTTGAACCTTTGACACTCCTGTTCTCCACCTTTTATCTCATCATATGGTATTGTTCCTATTACTCTTGCTAGAAAGCCCATTCTTTCCTCCACTTGACTGAGATTCCAAATCCTTATCCTCTTTTCCTACTTCACTATCTGGCACCCCCTTCTCCAGCCCTTTATTTTGGCGACTAATAGTCTATGGCCACCATCCAATGACACACTTGGCATAACTTTGATGTTCAATGTACACGCCTTTGCACCCCTATCTAATAGGAAACAGTCAATTAGGGAGTTTTGCTGTAGTGCTTTATCTTATGTGTATCCCTGCTTTTCTTAAACCAACTGTTACCAACCTTCAGTTCAATTCTTGTGCACAATTTTAGACATTTCTTTTCTTTCTCAGTTTCTTTTTTCCCACACATCAGCTCCTATTACCTCTTCAAAACCTCTTCTTTCCTTCCCAACTTTGGCATTTAAGTGCCTCATCAACAGTTGCTTTTCCTTATTCAGGTGTCTTTCCAGTTCTTCTTCAAATTTTTCTTTCTTCTCCAAATTGCATTCAACTTGGGGGGCTTACACCTGCAGTACTTCTAACTGCTTTCCTTTCTCTGTATTACCATTTTAATTATTCTGTCACTGATTCTCTCCATTTCTACTTCCCATTCTATCCTTATCCTCCTATTTTGTTTTGGCCACCGGCTCACTGAGCCTGTCGTGACCTACACATGAGTAGTGGGGCTGCTGCCTAAAGGTCCTCAGGTATACCTGATTTTTGTGGTCACCTTCCCTAACTGAGGCTACGGGTTCTGATAACTAATTCCTCATCACCAACCCTAGCACTCCCAGGCTACCATGCTGGTAGCCAAACTGGCCATGCCCTCTTCCCAGCTTGCTGGGTTTAGCCCTAACCATTGAATATGAAAAGTAATAAAACCTTTGTCATATACAAATGTATGGTTTCTCTAGATACATTATTTGACCCTACATTTTTACTACGAATTGGACATGCCACACACTGTACATACAGCTTATCAATTTTACATTCAACTAGCATATGGGTGACTACATTTTTAACATAAAGAAAACACATCTTGTGATATCTTACTCATACCCTACACAACTAATGAGAGCTTGAGTTGAGAAAAACTAAGATTCTAATTTTTGCTGATCCAAGAGCCAAGAAAATCTCCCCAAGATTTAGAGAGAGAAAATTTGGATACAAAGGAGTCTTATTGTTAGTGTAGAGTGCAGTTTATGTCATGGATAAAGTAAATATGATATTATAATTCAAGCGTTTGAGCAAAAAATAAAGGCAATTAGAAAATTTTACTAGAAGCATTTAAATTTATAATAAAGAAATAACCATTAGATTGGTCTCATTATTTGTGTAAGGATATATTATGTCCTTTTCTTTTGTACCTCTTGGTATGATACAAACTTATTTGAGATTCATATAAAACTTAAATATTATCTTCATTTTATTTTATTTTTGCAGAACCTAACTATTTTATCGTTAACACTACTACTTTTATCGTTACCAGTTCTTTCCTTAGCCAAGGGCAAGATTTTTAAGTCAAGAGGAAACTTATCAGAAACTGTCTTTCTTTCTTTCTACTATCTTATTCAAATAAAGTCACGCACAAATTCAAACACTTTTTTTTTCCCCACTTTGTTTTAGTATCACTTTGGGCTATTTGCCCCTAGTGTTTATATTAATGAAATGGGGATTAGAAAGGTAGAATTCTAGAAGTAATATACCTACATTTGGATGGAGGTATTGTGAGAAATCATTATTTTTTATTAAAAACCACCCTCTAAACACCTAGGCGGAGTTGAAACCCTGATCTCCTCGTTACCGGTAATCTAATCCAACACAGGGAAGACACGTTAGCCCGTGTTACCACTATTGTAGATCATAACAAATTAATATCTTTAATTTTATTAAAAACAGAAGGACAACATACTATAGTAAAGTAGATCTACCACAGATCCATACCATCTA
>CABFOW010002900.1:65888-88082 GCA_902141385.1 Timema californicum | reverse complement strand
ACCTACTACCTGAACTTGACTTGGCGCAATTCGGGTCCGGGATTAGTAAACAATTTTTAATCCCTTAATAACTGGCGCAATTTGGGTCTGCCCAAGGAAGAAACAGATATTAGTTACATTAGTTGAAAAATTACACTTGGACACGCGAATCAAACTTAGAACCTTTGGCTTAGTGCACCAATGCTCCACCATTGAGCTATCCATGATTCATCCCATGCTAATTCTTCATTCACTGTCTAAGTCTGAGTCTGTGATGGACTTGTGGAATCGTCAGCTACATATGAGCGAACGATAGTATCGCGAGATATCTGATACCACAGCCACCTGCGACTCGGGAGGGCTGTTATGCTCTTAAGTATGCAATACAAGATTAACATTATAAATCGGAATTCTAATACATATCAACAGATAGTCTGCAAATCATTGTGATTACGGTCATGTAAATTTATCACTTTAAAATAGAATGGTAGAGAATTGAAGTATTTTAATGAATGTTAAGGTGTGGCTGAAGGGAGCGCGATTAATTTTACAATTTTTATAGCATTACATTTTTTTGACCAAAATAAATAAAAAATTTCTCCAGTAGCAACATAGAGTTTAGTTTTCTGCCCTTGCTAATTAATATCAACAGATCTTGAATATCTGCGAGGGGTGTCCTGGAATTTTATCAAAACGTTTTAAATAAAGATAAAAAGTTACGACAAAATTCCAGGACACCCTTGACAGATATTCAAGATTTGTTGATATTAGCAAGTGCAGAAAACTAAACTCTATGTTGTTACTGGAGAAATATTTGATTGGTCTCTTCGGCCGCACCTTAAGGATTATCCAGAAGAAACTCAACATATTACATTTAAAATGAGTGGTATTTCACGCAAGGCCATAGTCAGGGTTTCAACACCCCCGCCCCCCATTCCCCCGGAATTTTATAAACAAAATAAATATAGTTTTATTTGTGGTTCAAACAATATCAAAATTAAGGCACAAGTACAAATTAGGGGGATTTGTTACCATAAAAAGCACTTGAGATAACTTCTAAAGGTATTTAATATTCATAATTTTTCCTTGCCTTCAGCAGTTAGGGGTTATGTTGCCATAAAAACACTTTAGATAGCTTCGAGTACTGTTTATAATAATTTTTTTTCTAGCTTCCGGCAATTGGGAGATATGCCCACCAAACCCTCACCTAGAAATTATTGGCCGACTACGGCCTTGATTTCCCCGTGCACATACTGAATTGACTGATTATATCAGAAAATAATAATTTAGATGCGCGAGAGGAATAGGGCTTACCAATTTTGTTAGGAAAAGTATTTTCACATACCTTTCAGGATTCTTTTACATGCCACAATCAACATGGGTCCGACGGACTTACTTCCCCTCTGAGGGCAGTTGTACGACTTATTTTTATCGCTCAGAAAAATTCGTCAACCTCAACTAGGTTCGAACAAAAACATCGGGTCCTAAGGCGAGCACTTTACCCCAAGACCACTGAGGTCGACGATATACATTACCAATACTTATAATATTACAGTGATAATATAGTGAAATGCTATCATTGTTAAATTTGTTTTTTATTTAGAAAAGGCCTGTCCTATAAAAATTGGAACGCGAGTAACTTATTACACATTTTTAAAAAATGAGCAAAAATTTGAAATCACATTAGGTAAATCAAGCAAAACAGAAAAACTAAAAATGCGCTAAATGTACTTCTTCTAAAAATAAGTTTTAGCACCGGTAGTCAATCTCATAATTTAACAAGATGACGTGGTATAGGCCCCCCCACCTCCCCACAAAAAAAAGAACAAGTGAACCTTATAATAACACTTAGGGGGAAAAAAAAGTTCTCCACTTTATTGTCGCAGCAAATTGAGAGAAACGATATAGGTTTGGCCATTTTAGTTTTAACTTTAACGAGAAAACTTAAAAATTACTGAAAAGGCCAAACTTTTAAACGAGTCTTGGAACACGTACTTCACAGCTTTGAGGTAAAAAGTGACTTCACACTTTTAAAATAAAATAAAACAGAATAATGGAAGCAAAGCAGCGCAGGAGAGACAAAAAGAAAGTGACGCAATATTAAGATAAACGATGGTTAAAGCTAAACATGGGTTAACGATCAAATAAATCTGTTTTCATTCCAAGAAACTTGTTTAATCATCATTATCATCATCCTCAAGTCCATATTTATCTCTTGATTCTAATTTTTACGTTGGTGTGCTTGGCCCTGAATCGGTAGGCTGAGACTTAAATCCCGGACAGGTGCATTAATGATTATTTTTTTAATCAGTGCATCCCCTTTCCTTTACTGTTTTCATGAATGTTTGTTCAGTTTAATTAAGTTTATTCTCAACACTCCAAATATTAGTTTCTTTTTTTCACCGCGTCTTACCTCCCAACCCAGGCCAATTTAATTAATAGGCTAGGGATAAGATATGTAAAATTTAGACATTGATTCAAGTAGGTAAAAGAGCCAAGAAACGTAGAAAGCGGAGACTTGGAATGGGCCTGCACACTTAGGCTAACTTTAGTGTGTGTTTTTTTTACACAAATTGAGAGTCTGACGTCTTAAAGCCTGTATGCAGCGTGCGGTTAATTTTTTTTCTTAAGAAAATCAAGGTGTACATAATTATATTTAACTAGCTTCAGATACTCGATATTGCGTGGGTAAAATTATTATTATTATCACCGCGTCTTACTACCCGTTCGGGTTATNTATGCAGCGTGCGGTTAATTTTTTTTCTTAAGAAAATCAAGGTGTACATAATTATATTTAACTAGCTTCAGATACTCGATATTGCGTGGGTAAAATTATTATTATTATCACCGCGTCTTACTACCCGTTCGGGTTATTTATACGCACTTACGCTAATGTATAATGGTAGGGTGATTGTGAGATGAAATGGAGGACCTACAGTTTAACGTGGAATCCGAACCACGGTGGAGGCCTGGCATTCCACACATTCAGTTGTAAAATTAGTAGTTTTGTGAAATTTATGTTTACTAATGGATGAAGTTTTCCTTGATTTTGTTTATTCATAAAACCAGCAACACTACGCATACTAATGGGGTGAAATATTGAATGTCTTTATAACTTCACAAATCGATATTCATACAATTTATGTTATCAGAAATCGTCATAAATATATATTATTTCTTTGTTTTACACACTCTCTCTCACCCACACATACACACACACACACATATATATATATATATATATATACATTGTATGAATATCGATTTATATATATATACATTGTATGAATATCGATTTGTGAAGTTATAAAGACATTCAATATTTCTCCCCATTAGTATGCGTTGTGTTGCTGGTTTTATAAAAAAATAAAATCAAGGAAAACTTAATCCTTTAGTAAACATAAATTTCACAAAACTACTAATTTTACACATGCAATATCGGTTATCTGAAGCTAGTTAAATATACCTATGTATACCTCGATTTTCTTAAGAGTGGACATTTTGAAGACCTTTTAAAAGATAGAAACGTTTTTGCTGTTAAAATTGATAACATTTGACTATATTATTTATTAGTGTTATTTTATAGGTTTTGATTAAATATCTACACAAGTGACAGCTAGAGAGAGATAACATGACTTAACGTCTGGATACGTGAACGTAGATCTAGAAACGTTTTCTAGCTGTCACACAGGCCCGTTTGTTAAAAATTGGGACAAATATTGTGGGTTCTGTTTTGTTACTAATAGTGTGCGGGTTTGTCTTGCTATTCAAATAAATATCCGAACGCTAGTTGTGGGTGTGTGGATTTTTGGAGCACTTTCCTTGTTTGAGGAAGTTTGTAAGTTTGTAAATTTGCACGTAAAATAAAGCAAAAATTTAAAGTTTCAAAAATATTTTTGAAAGTAACAGTTATTTAATAAAAGGACAATTTCTTTCAGCAAAAATAAACCATTTTAAATCTTTTTTTAAAAAATAAAAGCATTTACTTCGCAGTGTGTCATATAAAAATTTAATAATCGGCAAGACTTGTGAGAAAACAGCTCTAGTATAACCCCTACGTCACGTGGACGGCTGAATGTGTTGTTAAGGAGAAATAGAATATTATGTGAAATGATTGGGAAGAATATAAACACTACTACCAAACTACGTAGAAATTCAAACTCGACAAAAGCAAAAATCTAAAAAGTAAAACTTTGGCCGAAAAAAAACCCAACAGAAGAACAAAAGAAATAAAAAAATAGTAAGAGTTAAAGTGGAAACGGTAGTGAAGTGAAGAGTAAAAGGAGACCAAGGGAAGCCTCGCCCCACCAGGCGACTACCATGAGGTAGAACGGAAGGGGGACACGGACTTGATGGATTGTGAGTCAAACCCAGAGGGATACAAATTAATGATCCTTCACGGCTAGTAAAATATCGCCTTGAGACGTTACCCCCCCTCCCCTCTTTCTCTTCCCTTTAGATCTCCTGAGGGCGACAAATTGGGGGACTGATTAGAAGGATAAAGGACGAATTGATACGGAATCAAAATACCGTTCGTTATCTTGGATGAACAACTTTGCCGCGTGTAAAATAATTATTATCACTGCTAATGGTCGAATTTAATTTTTTACGGACCCGTATCGTTGGTAGCATGGTTTAAAACGTCACACTCGCAATATACTAAATTACTGGTGACGGAAAGACCTGATTCGAATACAGGTCGGGAGTATGAAGGGTTTTTTCCTATAAAGGTTTCTCAAAATATGAGCCACGGTTTCTTATAAAATGGTACGCAGGATCCCAGGAAAATAAGTATTTTTAATGAATAAAGAATGCTGATCACTTATTATACACAAATTTGAAATTCAAAAGATTAAATAATAAATATCCATGCGATGATCTATTTTTATTCTCGGTAGATACAAGTCATGTAGAAAAGGGAGTATGCACCAAATGTACGTCAACAAATCTGAACAATTATTTATTTATCAAATCATGAGGTTTAAAATGTTAAAAATAACCAAACAACTATTATTTTCTAATTCAATATAGTTATATGATCAGAAGACTAGACTGCCGATGATTGGTATAACTAGGTTCAAATCTTGGTCGAGTGTACTGAGGGTGGTTTTTCCAAAAGGGTTCTACACATTCCCTACTCGCAAATGCGGATACACTTCCTCTAAATATAAACTTCCTAAATCCTAAAACCATAAGCGTAATTTATTACAGTAGGTTTAGTACTTATAGTCCTAATGAGTAGTAAGACGCGGTGCTAAAAATAATAACTATATGTTTATTTTTACTCAACATATAATCTCATAATATTTTTTTTGTATTTATAGTTTTAAAGTCTAATTGCCTAGGAATAGTATTTTTCCAAGCCCGTACCCCTGTGGTCCCTAAGCCCGCAAAGCTTCCAATTTGGTGGCCCTCTTTCGCCAAAACTTTGGAGAAACACTGGGCTAGATGGATAGTAAGACGCAGAGCCTGTGATAAAAAATAATTCCAACAGGGAACCTTAAAATCAATGTTTTATGGTTAGGCGGTTTTTAAAACAGTATTTGATAAAAAATTACTTTTCGAAAAATACTTCATCTTTTATAGTTTAGCTGTTAAGTATAGGATGAAATTAAGGTCTGGGCCTCTCAACCTAGAGACACACAACCAGAATTTGTTCGGTCAGGGGGTCGACAAACCACGAGCTTGATCAAGGTTTATAGAATACTGTAGAGCTTAAGGGTGCTGCCAGTATTCAAGTAGGGGGAGGGGGTGGAAGGAAATGACAAGTCATTCATGAGTCTACTTCCATGTGCTACCAACACTAATTGATTTTTAAGCGAATGTAAAGCAATAACATAGTCGTTTGAAATCGATAGCACTTTTAATTATTTTAAAAAGCTATAAACTATTTATTTAATAAAAACCACGAGAAAGCAAAATTAAAAATTAGTTAGTATTGTAACGGTAGTTAATTAATTACCCGATGCACACTAATTACCCAATGCCCCTTTGAAGTATTTTGGTCCAATAAACAAACTTGTCGAGCATTATTGAGCAAATATTTTCAAAGGCTTCAGTGGTATTATTCCCTCGATAATGCGGTATATTAAATATTTATTTATTTATTGGCTCAAGCTAACAAATTCATTGGCATACCCAGAAAAAATATTTGAGGTGCTTATAATTTATACAATATATTATTTCTGTAGCTTTTTTCTTCTTTTGATCATATATTCTATACAAACCTTTCATACGTCTGGTGGTATACCTTTTCAGTGTCAAGTCGTAATTTGTTTTACGCTTTAATTATAACTATTTCAGATCAGAGCAAAGCGGGAAGCCAATGCATTCGACATTGACCTTCAAAAGAAGAATCTATAATCGGATCACCATAGGTATCAATTTTTTTTTAGGGTAGTTACACAACCACACAAGAAGAATTTTTTCCCCATGATGTGATTTTTTTAGCGACGCGTCTTAATACTTGTTCGGGTTATACGCTTTTATTTTATTAAGGGCTAAATAAGAATTTATAAAAAATGTTTGGGGAAACAAAAAAAGAATTAAAAATATTTATTATTGGAATGTACAAATAATAAGAAACATAGACGTAATGAAAAACAGGGTTTGAATGAGAAGCATTAAATACATTTATCTTCCCAAGACCTCCGAACAAACCATTTTCCGTGGCCAATTACGAAATTCTCAGATTCTCCTGACAGATTAAAATTAGCTGACAATTAAAGATTTTCCACGTTTAAAAAACAATTATGGGCACATTGTTTTTCTTATAATCCATCAAAGATTGTTCACTATAGACGGGTTACCATTGAAATAAGTTTAACAAGTGTCGCAAAGGCTGATCAGGTCGGGAATGCATAAAGAAAGTAAAAACCGAGTGAAGAATATGGCTCGGTGCTATAGTACAGCGGTCAGAGCGTGGAAAAGGGGGTTTGATCCCACTAAGTGCGGAAGTTTTGAAACATTGGGAATTTGTAGTTTTCAATGCCCTGAACGAAATTCGAAAAAATGAAAAATTCGATCTCAGCCGCTGGCACCGCTATCTTGGGAAAATGATAGCCAACATTTTTTTTTTCAAAATATCTCACTTTGGGTACGTCACACGGCAAAAAAGGTTCTTATTAAATTAAAAAAACATTAAATTTTCTACAAATTATGTCGGGTACATTTTTTCTTAAAATGAATAGTTACGGAGCAGCCGCCGAGCAAAGTCGAGCATTGTTAAAATATATTAGATGGAACACATAAACGCCGCTGTAGAATATCTCTTATTTGCCGGTATAATATAAAACACAGATTGTTGGTAGTTCTCGCTAATTGGTTATTTACCTCCCTCAATTACCCCTATTTGTTCTCATATGGCTGCAAATTTCTTAGAATTAGCCTCCCTCGAGGACACCTGCGATTTACAACATGGTTTGGTTTGCTTTCTCCTGCACCAGTGTTCTTTGATTCGTATCTCGCCAAATCGGGGAACTTGTTTCTCTTGGGTTCTATAGTACAAATAAATATATAGGGATATTTATTTGAAACCGTGAGAAATGATAGTACAGTGATCTTTATGGGTTATTTGTTTTTGTTTTATGAATGCTAATTTTAATAAAACACAATTGTTGGAAGGGAGCTCTTCTCTCGACAGCCTTCAAAGGTAGGCTTAGTAACAATGTACTTTTAGAATCGTGATTTCATTTCAATCTTTGTTTTAGTAGCTTTATTGGAAATTATTTAATTAATTTTAATCGACTGTATATTTTTAATTTTAGATATGATCGCACAGCGGTAGTTTACCGGTCTGCGTCTCGAACTAAAATGGCCCAGGAGCAGAAATACTTTCTTTATCTGCGATACAAATATTTCGGACAGTGCCAGAGTTGAGGTGAAGGAGAAAAGCATATAAACATTTAGACGATTGAGTTTGAAAAGTAACGATGGGAATATAGACTTTCTTCGTAAAAATACTTCGTTAAGAAAAGAAAAATGAAACCGACTACTTAGCACCATCTTTAAGATCAGGTGGAGTTGCTTTTGATTTTAAACATAATTATTTCTTGTGTTCCGAGGGAATTACAGAGGAATTTTCAATGAAACAAGAAAAGGACAAATCAAGCGCTCGCGATATCATTTATGAGATCCGCAGCTTGACTGTGAAAGACACAGTTTTAAAATCAGCTAAAACTCGGAATGATGAAAGTAGTCGCGAAATCATCAAACGCGTGGAGTTGTCACCAGATTTAGTCGCAGCCGAAGCCAGGTATCACATGTCATGCATGACATTTTTGTTCTCGTCGTCCAGAAACTGGCCGTGAAAGTCATCGTCCACCAGCAATGAATGTTGACCAAAAGTTGGAAGAAATATATTATTTACTAGAATAAAATAGCGAGGAGTGCCAATCTAGTCTAATGGAATCAATGGATAAAATTAAGGAAGATTTTGGCCCGAAATTTGATACTGTAAAATCAAGATTGCTCGAGAAGTACGGCGATGACATTGTGATCGCTCAAGTCGGAAGGAGATCTTCGATTATTTGCTTTCGTAACACTGGATTCAAGGTTCTTTAGGATACGTGGTATGAAAAAAAATATATATTAACCAAAGGGAGAAAGACTGCGTTATTAAAGCAGCTGCAATGATGGTATTGGAGGATATTCGAAGTCAGGTCTACGACATGACGCATTAGCCACCAACAAATAATTGTTTGGAAGATATTGACAGTGCCGTATACTCTACCTTATGGTGGTGTGGAAACGAGTATTCTACATACAGCTATCCAGCTAAATTCTACTAATTGGAGGCTTTTTAAATAGGAAAAGGAATGCTGTCTCCTAACACAAAAATACTCGTCCATAAAACTTGCAATGAAATGAGTAATTGTGAAAAAGAAGATTTTTTTAAATAATGCTTGACTTCACTTGGCTACTGCGTCAAAACTATTCATTTGAGGAAAAAACGTATATGACATATTTTGTATAAAATTTAATGCCTTTTTAATGATATAATAACCAATTTTGCCGTATGAGGCATCCAAGGTGAGATAGTTTGAAAAAACCAAGGCGAGATAGTTTGAAAAAACCTATTTTGGGCGCCATTTTTTCAAGATGGTTGCGCTGGAGGCTGCGATCAGATTTTGCATTTTTTCGCATTTCATTCAGGGCATCGAATTGTACTGTACATATTCCCAAAAATTCAAAACTTCCGCACTTAATGGGATCGGAACCCACACTTCTTATGGACAATAGGGTCCTTAATTTTTCGACACAGCAGTATGAGGTTCAAATCTTAACTGTATAAACTGAGATTAAATAAAAAAAATATATTTTCATGTTTTGTCCAGGAAAATAAACTTTCATTTTGTTTTTTTGAGAATAGTGAGTTTAACGGCAGGTCTAGGGTATCCAGTTTCGACTCTTTGGTACTGTTCAAGAAATGATAAGCTATTCTTAGGCACGTTTTACTGATTTGTTAGTATTATTATCATTCAATCTGTATGTAAGTTAGTGCGGGTTGGGTACACCATTCAGAAAAATAGCTACATGAATAAGTAGGAAATGCCAGATAATCCGAAATGGCAAATAGACACATAGCAATTAAAATAAAATATATGCTACAACAAAATCATGCATACTTTATCATACTATTATATAATTTTTAAGACAACATTTTCAAACATCAATTATTAAAGTTCATTCAAATAATTTTGTGGTTGAAAAAATAAATTCTTCTTTACAATTTTAACACACACCCCAAATAAATAAATATATTTTTAAACAATATTGTTAAAGTAATTTTCGAAAAAATTCCTATTTTCAAATATCAGTATATTACCATTTTAATTTAAGGGCTGAGACTAAAAAAACTGAGATATTACTATATATTATATACATATTAAAGACTATCAGAAATACCCAGCAATAACCGTGGTTACCCCTAGTTTGTTTCAAAAAGGCAGAAAAAGATATCTTAATTTTATTCCTTCCGACCTAGTTTTTAATCAATTTAAAAGAATCAAATCCATATTTTAAAATTATTGCTTCAAATTACCCATGTTCGTGCAAATTAGCTACTAATATTCAGTTCAGATCTCCTCGTGCGGTGAATTCCGTGCGATGCTCTGACAGACAGACACAGAGATACGCAAACTCTTCGCTTAACTATGTTAATATTTTTTTTAAATCCATTAAACCATCTAGGCTATAGGCCAAGGGACAGACAGGCAGACAGATTGGTAAGATCCACTTTTTTTGGGTGCGGTGACACAAAAAAAAAGCCAAGATTCATCACAACCTCGAAATATAAGGTTTCCACGATTAAAATACCTCCTGTATATGAGGAAATAATAGTAAAAAAAAATCGAGTGCAGAAGATGAACAAAGATTACCCACCAACTGTGAAAAGGAAATGATGTAATGAACAAATAAACTTAGCATTAATTTGAAATTTATTCTGAAATAAAACAACTACTTTGTCACTAACAAAAATAGAAACTTTTTCAATAGGAATAATTAAAAAAATATGTATGGATATAAATGAACGTTTGTGATTCATTAAAAAAAACTAATTAATAGCAGCAGCACACCAACTTTAATCAAAAACAATTTAAAACAAAGTAAAAAAGAAGTACAACAGAGTCATGAGTAATCGTGTATAGAACAACAAAAAAAGTCATCAGCCTAATTGATTAAACATTAGTCGTGTGTTTGTATGTATATGTGCGAGTGAGAGAGAGAAAATGGAAAACAAATATACCCGTGTGCTCATTTTATGCAAATCTATTCAAACGACCACAACCGCTGCTAAATAATATGAGGACTCGTAGTGTCTATACGTTTTACTATGGATGAACTCAATTCAAGTCGATTTTGTGGGCTGCCAATAGAAATCAGCGTCATTGTCGATAGGAATGCAATTATTTCTATATTACATTAGCTCGCACCGATGGGCACGCGTAATATACGTCAGTCTCGTTTAGTCTGATTTGCCAGTGACGAGAAGGTCGGGTTCAAGTGTCGCCTGAGGATAGTTTTTCCTAAATGGTTGCACATTTCATTTACATTTCACCATCCTCATCCCTACCCCATTCGCGTAACTAGATGCGAGTCGCCACGACAGATAGCTAAACGCTGTGATAATATTCGTACATATTATTTGACCAAAACAAATAAAATATTACTCTAATAAAAATATAATTTAATTTTTTTCCGATAGTGATATCAACAGTTTTTAAATATTTGTCATTCGCATGGCGGCATTAGATGAACACTTTTTAAATGAATAGAAAAAGTCATCATTAAATTCCAGGACACCCTTGACACACATTTAAGAACTTTTGATATCACCTTGTGAAGAAAATTAAGCTCTATGTCTGTGAAGCAAATGATCAAAGAAGGTTTTGATATAAAAACTGCAAAACTACTTGACCTTTTCCCACTTTTTCTCGATCTGCACCTTAAGGCCAGGTAGTTTATTAGTTATAATCAATAATAACCTTAGTGTTGAGAATAATATGTAAGTTTATAATAATTATGGGGTAAGCCTATATTGTAGACTACTAAGATTAATGATACGAGTTATCAATACTTTGAACTAAAGCAAAAATTGTTGTACTTAAAAATGGACCTCCTGTCCACAAGGGTTTCGAGGGGAGGTTAGTATCCCGGCGGGTGAAAGAAAAACCAAACTCTATTGAGCAGGATGCTAGTTTATAATAATTTCAACTTGTATAAGCATCATGCGTGAAGAAACTAAAATAAATGTATTTATTTGCCAGATGGATGACTCACAATTTGTTTGAAATATTTTAACATATTCTCCTAAAGTAAATTACCATTTGCTATTAGATTAAATCAACAAGGTTATTAAAACAAACGATAGATAGAGGAATTCCAACTATCAAATAAAATATTTTGAAATTATTAGGATAGTAGTAGGGTAGTAATTCCATGGATTCCTTTTATAATTCCTCTCTGTTCTTGCCATCTCATTCCATATCTCTCATCTACTCTCTCCCTCTTTATTTCAATCACCGACGTAATTTTTCAACCTTCCTCACTTGCTATATTCACTGAATCGCACAGACTGGAAACAGATAGCTCCTCATTTGTTTCAGACTAAAGGACTGATTTTTTGCTACTCCCCTCCCTCCCCACCCCAATGGCTTCACCTGAAGCAGTTATCTTGGAAATCAAGGATCCGGAAGAAATATTACGTACTTCAAAAACTAGAGTTGGCTAGAAAGAAGCGAGAACCAGAAATTTAAAACAGTCGAATAAAGTGAATTGCCATCTGTTTTGAACCAAATTTTGCTATCCGTCCGAGTTATCCGCATTTAACTAAGGTGATAAAGAGTCAGGACGAGAAAGGATAACATTTTAGAGAAAATGTAACCACATTGCCAAGGGGGTGTAGGATACCACTTAGCAAAAGTTCAACCGATCGGGATTTAAACCATGACCTCTCTGTCAAACATAAAATTAAACCTTTCTTCAGACGTATTTAACCTAACCATACGAGAGCCAAAAACTTACAGCAGGCTCTTGGATTGACTTATATATGTATTATGATGTTGTGGTGACCTGGCGGTCTAGGGGTAAGGTGTCAGACTCCTATGCTGGCGGCCGGGGTTCAATCCCCGGCCCCGGCATAAATTTATCTGATTACCAAACCCTTCCTTCACCTCTGACAAGACATCTTGTGAATGTGGGGAATGCCAGACCTCTCCCGTGGTTTGGATTCCACGTTAAACTGTAGGTCCTTCATTTCATCTCACAATCACCCTACCATTACACATTAGCGTAAGTGCGTATAACCCGAACGGGTAGTAAGACGCGGTGCTAATAATAATAATAATAATAATAATAATAATAATAATAATAATAATAATATGATGTTAGGATGGACCCGTATTAAAACGGTAACTATTCCACTCCCTAATAGAACCTAAACTTACAGCAGGCTCTAGGAACGATTGATGTATTTATTCAAATATTAGGATGAACCCGTACTAAAACAGTAACGATTTTTTTTATCAGCCACTACTAAAGTCTAACCAAGGTCTCTTAACAGAGTTGCGTTTAACCACTGTAATCGCTTAGCCACACGAACAAGTTTAATAAATGTCAACAAGTGCAGTAGGCATACTTTTGACGCACGTGTCAAAGACTTTTAGATTATATTCGGATTTAAACCATTAACACAAAAGTACTTATCACAGAGCCCCATAATAACCACGCAAAAATTTGATCAACTTTGACGGGAAATACTGCCGAGTGGAAAACTCGCCTATGTGAAGTAACTTTTTTATTCTAAAAAAGAAACATTTTGAAGGAAATATCCTCGAAGCGCCTGAATGTCTGTGTGTTCACAAAAACAAACATCAAAGCAGAGTACCTATTTTTAAAAATGTTGTTAAAAATGACTATAAAAAAATAAAGCAACTGATAGGAAGAAGACCTTATTAATTTAGTTTGATAATTAAGTAAAAGGTGGAACAGAATAAAAGAAGCCGTATGGAAAAATAGAGCCGCATTTTTCAGCTCGACGTGCATAAAATCAGAAAAATATATAAGAAGCGTTAAGTTATGCCATCAACAATAAAATAACTAAAGGATAAAGGAAGATATTTTTAAAACAATAAGCTAATTAAAAAAATTAGCTTAAAGTAACTAAAAGAGTTAATAAAAATAGTTATATCCGATTTCTAAAATATCTATTTGTTCTCTTTCCAGCCTTAATTTTAAGGCTAGATGTGATTTTTTTTTAGAAAGAACCTTTGTTAAACCTTAATAAAACCCTAGATACCAAGTTTTAGCCAGATCGGTAAAATTATTTCGGCTCTAGACCGATGGAATTTTGAAAGAAAAAAAACCTTTTATTTTTTATCTAAGCGGACCATGAAACGTTGACATTTATCAAAATCTTGAATTAGATTTTTTTCCGCGATCAAATTATTTCCTCTCCGCGAGATAGTAAAAAAAAAGGGAAGGGAGGGGGGGTGGGAGATTTCAGCTAATAAAGATAGACATTAAAAAAATAATATACCAAATGCATTAGATAGTATTTGTGGCGCTGTGTAAATGTGGCATCAAGACATTTTGAATAAACATCTCACGTCACAGAATGCCATTTCTGGGCAATACATTTTTTGACTTTGTAAAAACAAAATCTCTACCCTTTTGTTTTGGTGTTTAGATGAGAAATTACCTAAGAGTTTTTTCAAACAAATATTTTAACTCCATGATGTTTAATATTTTGAATGCAATTCCCTGTTTTCTATGACAACAACAAATTCCCCGACTTTTCCCTGTTTGTAGCCATCATGTGAATATCATTATAAATAATAAACCTGTAGCTATATCCATTTATTTCAGTGACATTCTCCGAGTGAAGGAGTATTTGCATATGACTATTTTGGTATGCGCTCATTGTCTTACTAACCGTCCGAGCTATCCGCATATGTACACTAATGAAATAGGTAAATTACTGTAGAGCAGCGGTTCCCAACGTGGGGTACATGTCAGGACTTTTGGGGGGTATGCGAAAATATTTGATTAATGGCGGAAAAAGCTATATATGCCAGAAGTATAAGACAAAATATCAGTCAAAATTTGTGAAATTAACTCAACGCTAAGGTGAGGGATGGTGCGGGTTTTCTTCTATATTTAACCTTGAGAAAATGATGTCAATTTCAAATATAAAACAGTTTTTATGGTTAATAAATAAATTAAATATTTAAATTTGAAAATTATATACACGGTTTTTTCACCTTATTATTACATTGTTTTTTTAATAGCAATTACTAGCCCATTTATTTTTAGTTGCAACAAATGAATCCAAAATAAATACTAATATTTAACATTTTGATAATATATAGGGCACTATTTATGGGAATGAGCTTCCAAGGGGTAGGCCAGCGAAAAAAGGCTGTGAATCGCTGGATGCGAGAAGCGTGAGAAACTTCCGGGATCCAAACTCCGACATACCAGTTACCAACTAGGCAAGACGAGACTGTCGCCTTTGTCTGTGTGACCACAGGTTAGGATCATGGATTATATTAAGTTTCAAATTTAATATTATACAGATAATAGAGATGCATTTGAAAGACTGTCATTGTATGTACAAATAATAATATTGTTTTTTTTTATTATTTGATTATGCTGAAGAATATTATTACTGAATGAAAGATAAAACGAATATTAAATACTAGACAACTGGATTGGCCCTTTTTTTTCGTTTCCAATCTTTTCTAATATCGTATTTCATTTGTTGTTACATTAGTATTTAAATTGAACAATACATCAAGGACAAACTTCAGCGGATGAGCTCTATTTTCACGTTTAATTTGATTAAAAATAAATTAAAACAGATTTTTTAAAACCTAACGCACATCAGCACAATCAGGGCTTATAAAAATATATTTTGAGATATATTTTCTGTCTTTTATATTAGATAGTAAAATATTACTAATAATAAAAATATTATCTAATAAAACACAATTCTCATTCAGCCATTTAAACAACAACAAAAATTTTACTTCTTACAGGCTGTTTGAAAATGTAGGTATTAGCTAATTTTCAACGACTTTATAAGAATATGTGTGGAATTATTAGACTAGGCTTGACGGAAAAGGGCTCTAGATTTAACATTCAACTAACAAATACATTCATTCAAGATATTTGAGAACTAGCAGTAGGCCTTCCTCTTCACCTTGAGATAAGAAGATTCTTAAGTTTTATCACCCTCTTTCTTATTGACATGACAAAGGGTGGTTGTAGGTGAAGGGCGAAAGGGAGTATAACCTCAAACGGGCTAGAGAAGCTGTTCCAGAAAATGACACAGAATATTGTATTTTAGGCCATGTGGCCTGTAAGCGATTGATACTTTATCGCTGACTGAGGCAGCCGCCCTTAGGACAATCAGTAAGAAAGAAGACAACATTTAAGAGAGGTATTAAAAAAGAAAACTGCATTCAAGGCAGTTGTTAAAAAAGACGAGAGACCAAATTGTAAGTGGATCGATTCAGCAAGGGTGTAGATTGAAATAGTCTAAGAGATTCTTCAACTAAAGCAAAGATAAGGGATAAGTGTAGTAGTTAGTGTGTGTGAAAGGAACGTTACATAAGGAAAAGGAGTAAACTAGAAGGAGAGTTATGTAAGACGAGAGAAAACAAATCAAAAGGTCCAAAGTGAGTGGTGGAAAAAAAAAGGAAGAAGATGGGAGTAACAGATAAGACAGAAAATGTCAGCAGAGAGAAGAAAAACAGTAAAGATTATTTTTAAAACTTAATTACTAAGTTTGTTTGTCAACGTTCACTTTTCAAATGTTATCAAATTTAGTCGCCAGGACACAAAAACATAACGTTTCTCGAGACACAAAGAAGGAGGTATGACACAAAAGGAGTTTGTTATTATGTCGAGTGGATATACTTTGACAAACAATAAACATAGTTTATTTATGTTGCATAGCATTAATTTGAGGTGTCCGCATATTTACACAAAAGAGGGAAGGTAGAATTTGGGAGGAAGTGTAGCAGCAAGTGTATGAAGAGAATGGTTCACCCACCGATGCGGGTAATAAAATAGCATCTTATTTATTTAATTTTGTCTTTTTTATTTTATGTAATTTCCAAAAAGCTAATTTTTGCTATGTATATTGTCAAATTTTCATATAAATAATATATTAAACCTATGTTATTAATATTATTTAGAGGTAATGATACTACTTATTAAAAGTGTCAGCTGCAAATCATATGACTTGACGTATGAATATATGAAAGTAGATATAGTATATTTTCTGTCAGATAAGATCCTTCAAATTAAACTTGGGTTGTACTTAATACACAAAACATTTCCCATTAAACACTTTTAAAAATACAAAAAACACTTAACATACATGACAAGCAAAATATGATTTGTTATTGGCACAAAATTAAATTTTTAATGTTTTTACTTTAACAAAAAATGGTAAATTTACAAAAATTCAAGGATTAAAACTTGAATTCTAGATTTAAAAGAAAATTTAAGATTTGAATTTGATAAATGTAGGATCCAGCCCACCTCGAGTTAAACGTATAAATTACAAATTAAAAATTGTATAAAGCCATGTTGTTACCTTTCGCCCACATTTTGGTGGGGCACCTTAACCTCTGCGATGCGGTTCAGCGTTCTAGTAGCCGGGCCTCATAATTTGGGATAATTAGTATGCTTGACAAGCAAGGGCCTTACACACGCACTCAGTGAATGTAAACCTCTATCTTCTAGCTTAAGGGGTAAAGTTACGCCGGGTGACAAAGATGAGCTAGTTATTTTTAGTTTTTTTTTCGAAACAGGTAGGAGGTGGAGCGGAAAGCTGTCCGTGGTAAAGTAGACTTTGTGGTCAGAAAGGAACATGGTCATTACAGAGTTACGACGGGTCATTACGGTCACTGGACAAGTTACACCCTAGCGAGTTAAAGGCGAACTAAGCACGTTTACCTCGATTAGGACCACCAACTTACAGGAACAAAAACCTACTATTTTGCTGAGCCAACCCATTATTTTTATTGGTAGTGTAGGCCACAGGAAATTTTTATAAAATAAAAACTTTTTTGCAGCTAATATTGATTACGTTTTACTTTAATATTAGTGTTGTTTTTATGGAATTAATACAATCTATTAAAAATAGAGTAAGGAGTTAACAGAAATACACTTATGAATATATTACAAACTGCTTAAGCAACTTATTATTATTATTATTACCGCGTCTTACTACCCGCTCGGGTTGTACGCACTTACGCTAATGTGTAATGGTAGGGTGATTGTGAGATGAAATGGAGGACCTACAGTTTAACATGGAATCCGAACCGCGGTGGAGGCCTGGCATTCCCCAAATCTTAAGCAACTTCCTTCCGATTTAAATCAGACTGTAGGTTTAGCAAACATATTTCGACAACTTTAGGTATGGTGAGGATAGTCAAGAGTTAATACTCCAGTTTTTATCTAGAGCAGCTATCTATACTCCAGCGGTTATATATAACAGTTATATATACTCCAGCGTTTATCTAGGACAGTTATCTATACTCCAACGTTTACTTAGAACAGCTATATATACTATAGCGTTTATCTAGAACAGCTATCTATACTCCAGCGTTTATCTAGAGCAGCTATCTAAATTCCTGCTTTTATCTATAACAGTTGTATATACTCCAGCGTTTACCTAGAACAGCTATCTATACTCTAGCGTTTATCTAGAACTGCTATATATACTCTAGCGTTTATCTAGAACAGCTATCTATACTCCAGCGTTTATCTAGGACAGTTATCTATACTCCAGCGTTTATCTAGAGGAAATGTTGTAAGAGAGGTGGTGACAGCTAAGAAAAGTTACCATGTATCCATTCGCCAAACCATATGATTTACAAGACAATATGTAAAGTTATTGTTACGTGTGACATTCAAAACTTTCATAACAAACAAACAATTTGTTTTTAATTATTCATTTATTCTTCCGACAGTTTTTACATTATTAACACAATCTTATAAAAAAACGTTTTTTTAAAGGCATCTGTTCTTTACAAGCAAGAGCTTCTAAGCGGCTGCGTTATTAGCACTCCATCTTACTACACATTCTGGTTGCACGCACTTAAGCTCATGTGTAGTGGTAGGGTGATTGTCAGATGAAATGGAGGACCTACAGTTTAACGTGGAATCCGAACCACGGTGGAGGCCTGGCGTTCATTTCATAAATTAATATGGCGAACCAGACGAAATGCGTTGTTTGCAACGTTTTATTTTATTTTAAAATTACAATAGTAAGTTATGAAAACACCAACTATACAGTATAATCCTTAAGGAAGTACAAAAATCATTTGGTAAAACTTTTGATTGCTAGTAACCAAGCAAATAGTAATTACATACGAATAGGTTGATATTAGTGACTTTCTGCCAATGTATGCAATAAAGAACCTTCTGCTAGCTCTCACTTAGCTGCACTCCCATCGTAGAGAGGGTATAGAAAGAGAACGTAGAGAAACCACAGATAAAAACATGTAGAAAAACACCATTTGCGCATCAGGCCGGGATTCAAATCAAGTTAAATTTCGACCTCCAGGATGAGAGTCGGGATGGATGCTATCGCTTACAAAGGTATTTAATGAAGGTGCTAAATTGTTTCTTTAATGCCAGGTTTTTATTTTGAAAATATTTTTGGCCTTAAAAGATGTGACAGAAGGATGAGAACGCGAGTTAAAGTCAGTACTTTTGCAGTTTTATATAAAAAAATGAATTTTTTTAAAAATACTTTTTTTTTCCAAAATAAATAAAATATTGCTTCTGTAGATATGTTAAGTATCTCTACATTTAATCAGGTATTGAATATTTGTCATGGGCGTAGTGACATTTAAACAAAAACTTTAAAATTATGGTAAAAATGTCTTTGTTAAATTACTCGATATACTGCACACGACATACTATGTACTCAAGAATTACTGTTGAGATAACTATGCATAGAAAGTTTAAGTAAATATAAATACAAAAGCAATGTTTAATTTATTTTGCTCACGGCTTAAACCACAATAATCTGAGTAGTTTTTTTGAACTACTACTTTATTCTGTACAAACAAACTACGGAACTACTTATTTCCAGGTAGAAAGAAACTCTCAAAATATATTACAATTTTATGTTGTGAGCTTATCAAAAAATTAGTGTATTAGAAGAAGTCTAAATTTCGAGTCCCTTTTTATAAGACTAGTCTTAATACTCCGCAAATATGCCTAAAAATGTCGTTACCAACCAAAACCTATCAAAAGTTATAGCTGACGATCACATGACTTGACGTATGAATACGTGAAAATAAATCTAGGAACATATCAAGCTGTTTCTTCCTATGGATATTAGAGTATAATGCTGACTAATCCATGTATTCTCTGCCTCTAATATGAGAAATATTTGCCCCAGCATTTACTTTACATGGCCCATTAGGTACATTTTTTTAATGTACAAAAAAATGAACATATTATATTCTTTTAGTTAGGTAGATTTTCCTTTTACTCTAGGTTTTTCGTAACGAACGAGCCACTTACTTATCACATTTCAAGATTCGATAAATATGTTTGACCCTCGATCAAATTATTGCCATTCAATAAAATGAGATCAATCATAATGGTACTGGATTCACGAATGCTTCGTTGAGTTGTTATTATGCTTGTCTAGACAGGATAGTTATAAAACCTTTGTTGTGGTGTTTCCTGACTTTTACAGAACACGTTTTCCCATTTTTCACGACCTGGCCTTTTTCTTTTCCCCCGCCAGCTTTTCCAGACGGAATCTCTATTGTTACAGAAACTTCAGTTTAAAAAGTAGTGTAAAGGAATGTCTTTGGTGTTTAGAAGAATTTGACCTTGACAGGAAAGGTTATGCAGTTACTACACAACCCAATGTGATATGACATTCTTCCGGATCAACATGTGTATTTCGTTTGTTCACTCTTTATTCTTCTATACAAATCTCTATTATTTAAAGTTTGCAGTTTATTGTTCCAAATTCAATAATATTTCAGTTTTTTTTTAAATTTCAGTTGTTTTTTTCAGACACCAACAAATCCCGTGATTTTTCTTGGTCGCGTAGCAACCATAGTTTTTCTAATTGTTACACTCATCACAATGTATTTAATGCTAGCATATAATAGATATACATTTTTTAAAGTTATTTTTTCCAATTTTAAACGTTTAAGTTATTATTTTACTACTGTTTGAATGTGGCATAAAAACAAACACTGTATAACCTCATGATAGTATAATGTCATACTTAAACCATGAATTTTTTTTAACATTAAATAAATAAAAAAAATCCCTTTTGTTTTCGCTTTTAGGTGTAAAACTAATGGGATTTTTTCGTACAAACATTTTGGTGTTAACTCAGAGATAGTGGCTTTGGCTTTGACTAGGGAGGTTGGGGTTAAAATCCAAACAAGGTGCCCTAAGAGTTCGGACAGACTGACAAGCGTGCGAGCGACTTAGCGACTGCGCGGTCAAACTGGCGAGCGAGAGCGTGATTAGCAGATAGCTCTCGATAATTGTCGACGAGGAGGCAAAGGTTTGAATCTTGTCTCAGTAAACAGAAGGTGGTTTATGACAAGTGATTTATTGTTGTGGTTTTACCATCCTCTATACATGCTAATGGTGATTCTTATCTGTAAAGGCCTACTTTGAGTACAATATTGGAAGTATTGTAACATATAACTTTAACACACACATACATTAATGTATGTGTGTATATATATATAGGTGACCTGGCGGTCTAGGGGTAAGGTGTCAGACTTCTATACTGGCGGCCGGGGTTCAATCCTCGGTCTCGGCACAGATTTATCCGATTACCAAACCCTTCCTTCACCCCTGACAAGACATATTGTGAATGTGGAGAATGCCAGGTCTCCACCGTGGTTCGGATTCCACGTTAAACTGTAGGTCCTCCATTTCATCTCACAATCACCCTGCCATTACACATTAGCGTAAGTGCATATAACCCGAACGGGTAGTAAGACGCGGTGCTAATAATAATAATAATAATAATAATAATAATAATATATGTCATGGTCTTACCAATTAAATTAGGCCGTTAGTAGCAAGTGTGCTAAATCTATCAATAATAAAAATGTCAAAATGAGAAGTTTTTCTAGCACTCAATGAACCAACATACAATAATATTGCCTGGCGCCTGTAAACTAGACTGTACCTGGTCGATCTCGCGCTTGAAAAATAGAACCAGTTCTAGCTTTCAAGCGCGCACGCTCAGTAGCTCGCTCGCTCCAGTCTGACCGTACCACAAGGGTTATTTTTCTTGAACTGTGGTTTTTTATGTATACTAATTTCCAGAATATAAACGTTGGGTTATTCATTACCATAATGGGACGCTCCAGCATCAAAGTGTCATTTTAAGTAGTTCTTGAAATATAATTTTATGGATAATTAAATAATAAAACCGACTAAACTTACATGTATGGAATGTTTTCTCTAAGTAAATTATTATTAATGTAATTGAATGGATAAATTTAAATAAAATACCTTTAATCGAGTTTACAGACACAATATTTGGTCTCGGTAGTATCCTCTTTATTTTAAAGATTGCGAAGGACCCCAAAAGGCTTGTGGAACAATGGGTAAATACCGTTAAAAAAAATCAGCCAAGAATTGAAGACCTTTTATTTTAATCCCTTTTCTAAAGTAAGTATTTCCCCCCCCCCC
>CABFOW010002900.1:33219-65876 GCA_902141385.1 Timema californicum | reverse complement strand
CCCCCCCCCCCTTGTGGTACTTTCCAGTTGTAATAATTCATATTTTAGGTGATCAACCAAATGTAAGAGGCTCGTAAGCTCGCGCATGTTTATTTTCAAACTCACCAGACTCAGGTTCACTCGCCAATTAGATATCCTCTCTACTTTCCCCTAAAGCCACCATTGTGGTCACGTGCAACACCACAGAATCTTCAACTATGAGGCTCATAAAGATTTAACAGTGTTGTCGACTTGAGGTGGAAAGAGATTTGCGATGTGCTCTGTCAAACATCAAACCCAATATTCAAGAGAGGATGAAAAACACAACATTCATTGTCAGCCATCACACTATTTTTATGTACCATTATGCTGCCAGTTTTACATTGATTTTGATACAAAATAAGGAAGTGAAAGTAAAATAAAGCTTCTATAGAGATTTTTATAACCATAAAAAAAATAGTGGGGGGAGTATCCAGAAAGGGGGGGAGGCATTTTTTATTATCTACCAAGAGGGGCGTCAGCGGAAAAAGGTTAGGAACTACTCTGCTAACCAGTATTATAATGCAGTGATGTTTGCTGTAGGTTTTAAAAATCAGCTTAAAATTATTATTAATTAAATGTAGAAATAGAGTTCATCTGCTAGGCGCACTATTAAGCGTAATTCTCAAACATTTATTCCTATAGACCAAGGGTCGGCAACTGGCAGATCGCGATCGGCAGGTCGATCTCACGGCAATTAACAATCGACATCGTAAGAAAACTTTATTGTCATTAAAATACGATCTCTTGAGTTTTCCAAGGACTCAAACATATCAAGTACTTTAAAATAACATTTGAGTGACTAAAATAACCTTGGTTGCTAATAATTGCCCATAATGCTATCAGAAAATTAAGATGTTTAATATGAGAATGTATATTTTATTTATTTTTTTTTACTAAGAGGATTTGAAGAGGGATTTAAGGAATAAATATAAAATGTATAGACAAAAAAAAAGTAAAGTAGAGAAAAGCAGGATATCTTGGTACTTTAGATAAGTTAATTAACCGATTGAGGCGCAAAAAGGTTGCCAAACCCTGGTATAGATTGATACCAAAAAGTATTATTACTTTAAAACAAATTGTCTACTTACTAAATATACGTATACAAATTAGGGATTAAACTCCCTTATCCGAGCTATCACGTAGTTGCAATTTCTCTTTGGATTTGAGGTAGAAATTTCTTTTTAGTGAATGAAGATATTAAATTAATCCTGAATTCAACAGTATAATTATTTGACGGTGAACAAATTATTGAATAGCTTCTTGGTAGCGCAATTCGGTTTGTCTGGTGTCACATAGTCAGGCTCACATCGGATGTAAAAGTTTTTAAAAAAGATGCACACTTTCAGGCTTCTTTAAGTTTTTCTGTCAATTTTACGATTTCTAGGTTTCTTCGTTTTTGAGAACCAGCGTTAACACAAACATATAAAAACAAATTTCATTATTTATATTTATTTATTTGAATAAAATTAAGAGTTTGTGTATCCGTCCGTCCATCTAGCATAAGCAATGAGCGATATATCTACACCATGAAGAAGTTTGAAATTAAAAACTAAGTAACTCCTGTGTAAAAACATGAGCACCTAGAAACTCAAATTTTAAAATTTAGTGTAAAAACATGAGCACCTAGAAACTCAAAATTTAAAATTTAGATTAGATTTCTACTTTCTCGCTATCTTACAGGTAGAGAAAGTATTGTAATCGCCAAAAAAATCGAACTCAAGATTTTGATGAATCATGACCCCCGAATCCCAAAAAGTTGTTTTTGGCGTTCTGTCTGTCTGTACCTCCAACTAGAGCCTAAAATATTTTACCGAGTAGGCTAAAGCTTGGTATATAGGGTTTTCCCGGGGAATTTTTGGAAATGGATATATAAACCTAAAATTAAGGGTAGTTTACTGAAGGGTGATAAGAGAAAAAGTCAATTTTCTCAAAATTAGCTCTAACGATTTTGATTAAATTTCATTTCTAAACATTTCTAAATATTCCAAACAAAATGGCTTCTCTCAATATTTCGGCAAAATAACTTTAAGGGCTCCGGTCTGATGCGTAAATTATCTTTTTTTTTAAATAATATCTCCTAAATTATTTGAGATATGAAATTACTTATCGTTACAAATATGTATGTTTCTTTATAGTACAAATATTTTATAAGCATATATTTATAAAATCAATAACTTTCAAACTATACGTAAATGCATTTTTTTTTTTAACTTTTCGAAAACAAAAGGTAAAAGTATTGAGACAGCAAAAGAAAATCTAACCTGAAATGTTGATGGATGTCGACGTCTCAAGACCCCCCCCCTACCCCCTCAAACCCTAAAAAGTGGTCTTTGCAATGACATCTGTCTTTGTGTCTGTTTAAAATTAAAATTAAGAGTAGTTTAAGAAAGGGCGAAAAGAGAAAATATCGAGTTTCTCAAAATCGACTCTAACGATTCTGATTAAAATTCGTATCTTGGTGTTGATTAAGATTATAAATAAACTGGCTATTTTCGTTTTACCATGAAAATGAATTTCAGGGAACTTTACAGAAGCAAGAACTTCTGTATCTTCGCAACTATTTGAGATTAACTTTTCATTGGAAAATTGAAGTACTATTTAAAATAAAAAACTTTTATATCAGATATTTTTTTTATAAATCCAACAGGTTTTGAGATATTGGCAAATATATTAATTGAATTTTGTGAGCTTTAGTTGTAAAGAGATACTACTTAAGTTTTAACGTAATAATTCTCCAATGCCATAGTGCAATTAAATATAGGTAAGTCTCTAAAAGTGTACGTTGTTTTTCCTTAAACCTCTTAGGAGAAATGTTTGTACAACAATGATCTATATCCATTTTAGAATCAATAGTCAATATTTACATTTTTTTATTGGTCAAAATTTATAAATGAGGAATTTAATAGCAATGCAATGACATTAAGATTTGCAAAATCTAATAAAATTTCGAAAATTTTAACCGGGAGTTGAAATTTTAATACGAAGTGTTGACTCTTGTAGGCCCAACATTGATCTTTTTTATCGGTCCAAACATACAAATGATGACATTAATTCTTTAAAAACAAAATTATAAAATTTAAATCCGGGGCTTAAAAAAGGTTTTACATAATTATAGTGCAATTTACTCTTGGGTTTTCTAGTGTATATTATTTCGTTTGACATATATTACGAGTTTTGAGTAAATATCTCAATTTTCAAACTATAGAGCGAGAAAATCCGTTTGGAGTTATGTACCATTTATTTAAATTAATTAAAAATCGTGTCAGAAGAAATTACATAATAATTTTTATTGTCTGTCTGATTAAGGCAAAAAAAAAAGAGGCATTGCCAGGGGTAGCTGCGCATGCCATTGCGGGGTTACCCAAAGCAGCACCGGATTCTTCTGCTAGTATGATAAATTAAACAAAGAAGGCATGCAAATAGAAAAGAACCACACCCACAATTTTTTTAAATATAAAACTTATGGAGCATTTGACACAAATTAAAGGCTAATTTGTCAACGACCAACTTTTATTTTATATTTTCCGGTGACAAGCGAAGCGTTTTAAGACAGTCACTACTCTGTCGGGCCTTGCCCTATAAAAAGGTTGATTACATCCTTACGTCTGAGCGACTCGTTTCAAAATTTGAAACGTTTGAAAAACATAATTCTTTCAAGTGAAGCATCTTTCTTCTTTTCGACACGGACTAAAAATGACGAGAAGACGTTTTTATTTTATTCTTTATGCTTTCAAGACATTAAGTTTCAAGTCTTTCACCGTGAAATTAGTTTCTTTTGAGAAATACAAACTTCCCTCCCGTAATTGGCAATCCTTTGGGGTTGAACCGATTCGTAATTACGGATGGACTTTTCACAAAAGTTTTCAAATAAAAACGAGTGGAGGCATCACTAACCGATTAATAAACACCTTTTCATCAATTACTAGGCTACCTGCACCGATGGTCACGCGGACAATATGTCAAGCATCTAGTTTGGTTCGACGGTAACAAAGAGGTCGGAGTTCAAATCTCGGCTGGATGTGTTGGGGCTGTATTTTTTCTTCCCTAAATGGTTTCTTATTCTCCCTTTCCACGAATACGGGTGCTTTCAACTCTAAATTTTAACTTTCCTATCTCATTTGAATATTGATATGTGTACAACCCAGATAAGTAGAACCACGTAAAGCAAAATTTCTTTCAGAATTTTCAGAATATATCTTGATGAAGAACTCACTAAATAGCATAAATAATAGCTTCGGCTATTTGATTCTAAAAAAAAAAGTTTAAGTTTTAAAATGTAAGTTTTTAGGTTATTTATTGTTTATAACATATTTTTTGTACTTAACAAACAAAATTGAAATTAAAATATAGCTGAATCAGTGTTTAAATTAAATTATTTCAGAACATGGCAAACTACTTTTTTAATTAGAGAGAAGCTAAATATAATGATAGCAAACCAGAAAACATTGAGGGAAAATCTGATTTCCCAGAATCAAGTATCTTGTACTTTTCTCAACTAATAGACCCACAATTTATGTTAAAGTAAAAAAGTAATTATAAACAAACCAATTGGTTGGTAAAACATGTGAGTTAATAAATACTTTATTACACGAGTCGGCAAAATTTCGGCCACGCTCGATCACCCATTGTTTCTCGACCATCCTTTTGATTATGTTTCTATAAACCTCTTATTATTTCTTAAAATTATATGTTTCCCGAAATACTTTTATGTATTACTATTTCTACGCTCCCTCAGAATATCCCTCTCCACATTTAAGCCGTAGTAATTTAACTAATTGGTTATGTATAAGAGAGTCACTATTCCAGGTACGTTGCCCAACAGTCCTTCTGTATGCTTACATCGGTGATGTAACCCTACATCGAACTGGTACGCGAACGTACTGACGTGATGCCCTCAGTTCGACCAGCTACACGCACTCTACTGAACTAGTTTCAATCCTTATTATGGTTCAAAAGTGTTTCTTTATTCCAATTATTGTTTTACCTAGTCCCAAAACACTGGTGTGTAACAATATGCAAATTGGGCTGATAGTAATAACATTAGTTATATATTATTACGAACTGTTTTGCATTTGGTAAGCTGATTCAGGCTTACAACACAACAAAGAAGCACGTGTCTTGCTATATAGCCTAACAATGATATTACCTAAATGATACTAGACAATGACATGTCTATATATAATAAATAAAATTTACATTTTAATATTGATTGTTACCGATCAAGTTAATTTTGATCACACTAAAATAATATTAATTTTGAAAGTACTTGATAGTTCTGCGAATTTTACACCCTCAAAGTAAAGTAATCACATCAGGATCCAATCTTCGTGGGTTCAAACCTAACCGTGGTAGGAGGATTTATCTTGACCGATAAAAATCCGTAGCACAGCTTCCTTCGAAGGGGAAGTAAAGTTGTCGGTCCCATATCAATTGTGGCGTGTAAAATAATCCTGGAAGGTATGTGAAAATAAGTTTCCCGGCAGAATTGGTATGCCCTCTCGCTATCACTTATAGAAAATTCTCATGTGCTGATAAAATCACTCGGTTCATTAAGCGTGCATGTTAAATACCTCAAATAAATAACATTCTTAAAAAATGACTTTTAATGACTGTGTAGTTTTATTACAAGATCGATCGGCCGTTCGCGATCAATCGGTTACTGACCCCTACTTAATCAGACAGATTTAATACTCAAGGCCGTGATCAACCAATAATTTCAAGGGGGAGGGGTGGTGGTTGGTGGGCACATACCCCAATTGCCGAAGGCTAGAAATAATTCTAAATGATAAACAGTTGTAGAAGCTATCTAAAGTGTTTTTTTTATGGTAACATAACCCCCTAACAGCCAGAGGCTAGAAAAAATATAAATATTAAACACCTCTAGAAGCTATTTGAAGTGCATTTAATGGTAACACAGCCCCCTAATTTGTACTTGTACCTTAATTTTGATATTGTTCGAACCATAAATAAAGCCATATATATTTTTTTCATTAAATTTCGGGTGGGGGGAGAGGGGGTTGAACCACAAGCAAAACCCACCCCCTACTCCGACTACGGCCTTGTTAAATCTGTATCTACTTAACAAAGTAACCACAATATAGGGAAACTTGACATAAAAAAAAAAGAATTAATCAAAAGCCACTTTCTTCATGAATAATATAACTGTGCTCTCAATCATTTGAGTTATTTAAAGTCGGCCATATTAGCACAAGCTAAAACATTCGACACGCGGGTACGAGAGAAACCTGTTTAACAAACTACAGTATTTAATTATAGTTTATTATTTGCTACACGTGAAAGAAGGAAATATATTTATATTTATTTGCTATGCTGTTAATTTGGGTTGAAAATACAGTTTTTTTTATTTAGGGTTAATTTTATTGACAAAAATTAGGCCCAATGTTCTTAAATCCCGCGATATAATTTTGTCAAATTGAAACTTTTGCACAACAACTTTTGAGAACAAAAGTGAACTAATAGAGGAACGTGGTTTAATTTATACAAGTTCACTTACGAAAGGCTAGGTTCCGGACTGTTATCGTAACGCGAAAATCGTCGCAACTCGAAGCAATACATTTTTAAACTTATCGATAAGTTTACTGTACTGCAATCGTAATACATGAACCTAACTATTGTAAATGAGTGACACATGTTTATCTTTATTGGCACTGCGTCTTGCTACCCGTTTGGGTTATACGCTTATGTACTAATTACTCTGATTTTAGGAATGAAGGTTATATTTAGAAACAGTGTACCCGCATTTGAGTGGTGTTAGAGTGGAAACAATTTTGCAAAAAACACCCTTGGTACACCCGACTGAGATATGAACCTCGATCTCCCCGTAATCAGCAGTCTAGAGTACTGGGAGAGTAGCCCATCTCGGTGGTGTAGTTAGCTGACACGATAGTTTCGTGTTGAGCTTGACTATCGAGGATGGGAAGATCGAGGCTCGAATCTCACTCAGGCGAACTGAGGGTGGTTTACTCTAAATGGTTTTCTACTCTCCCTTAACGCAAACGTGGGTTCACTTTCTCTATATTCAAACTTCCCAACTCCTACCCATCAGTGTAGTTAGTAATTAATGCGTATAGCCCGAACGGTTAGTAAGACGTGGTGCTAGGTATTATTATTATTGCGAAAGTAGCGCGTTAGACCATTCGGGCAACGAAGCGGGTTCATTTGTAACTAAAATAAATACTGCGATGTCATATCTGCAAGAACCTCAAGTTCAGGAAGGACAGTGTAGTAATTGAAAAGCATCGTAAGGTGAAGTGTCGTAAGTCGGGGCTATGCCTGTATCATAATTATTAGAGCTGAAACACTAAATAAAAAGGCATAATTGATTAAAAAACTTTCTTCTGGAATAATTAGATGTTCCGGACGCCGCGGTAGCAGGCCTGTTCTTAATAGCATTGGTATCTTTTGATTGGAGAGCCGTTAGCTTACTTATATTTGCCAAAAGTCAATGGTGACATTAAAGGGTTAAAATAAAACTGTAAAAAGAAAAAGGTTGTTTTCAATTATTAAAAAAAATACTTTGTTACTTGCTTTGAAGTTAAGTAGGCCTATAGAAGGAAGTAAAAACAAGGCATTAAGTTTTAGTTCTCAAAAGAGAGGAAACTTCAATAAAACATTTCTGTAAGACGACAGCAACAAAAAAGTCAAATCAAAGCTCTGGTAATACTAGAATGTTTTAGTATCTGTTACCTAAGCTACTTACAAAGTTTAGATCTCATTTCTCTTTGTGAATACTAATGTTATCAAGATTTATTTTTCCTCTGGTCTCTTCAAATAAAAAATCTTTCTTCATACATTAGCTTGAAACGGCGAAGAGTTCACTTATTGGCACGACTGCACACTGCAAATGGCGGAAAATAACCACACCAAGCGAAGTTAAAAATACAAAATGATAGAATGGTAAAGAAGGGTAGTGGATAAAAAAAAAAGTAGCAGACACCACATCATGAAGGATTCTGAATTTGGTGTTTAAGCAATTTGAATTTCAAATAAGTTTTACCAACGTAATCATGTAGGGTACGCGTCACACTTCCAACGTGTCTGCTTCCTTACTCCCCCCTCTCTTCCCTTAAACAACCCTATCCCCCATACAAAGACGTTGTTTAGATATAAGATAGGGGGAAGTAAACAAATTCTTTAACGGACGGATATTTATCCATTCGGGGACCATTTTTTAAAAATAGTTTCTCATACAATTCAATTTTCATAAGAAGCGAGTACTTAATAAAATACAAACACCTTTTTTTTGCGGCCAACAATGATTACATTTTATTTTAGGCCTTGTATTAGTGTTATTTTATATGTATTGATAGTATCTATACAAAATCTCATGACTTGACGTATGAATACATTAAAGTATATATAACTGTTTTAGCTGTCTGAATAGGTTATTCCAAATTTGACTTTACTTTAGCCCTTAAAGTGTATAGAAATAATTATAATCATAATCTTTTGATAAAATATTTGTCTTTTATAATTATTATTTTATTTATTCGAAGTTTTTAAAGTGCACTTTCTGAACCAACTGATTATATTGTCACCCACACGAGAATGTCTATGAGCGAAAGCGAAAGAGCCTACCAATTTTCCCGGGAAAGGTATTTTCACATACTTTCCAAGGTTATTTTTACTTTCTCGCTATCTTACAGGTAGAGAATATATTGTAATAGGCAAAAATCGAACTCGAGATTTTGATGAATGTCGACGTTTCATGACCCCCCGAATACGAAAAAGTGTTTTTTGGATTTTCGTCTGTTTGTCTGTCTGTACCTCCAACTAGAGCCTAAACTATTATACCAATCAGGCTAAAACTTGGTATCTAAGGTTTTCAGAGGGTTGCCCCGAGGGATTTTTGGAATTGAATTTCTAACCCTAAAATTAAGGGTAGTTTACTGAACGGCAAAAAAATAAAAAGTCAATTCTCTCAATATCGGCTCTTAACGATTGTGATTAAATTTCATTTCAAAACATTTATAAATATTCCAAACAAAATGGCTAATATTAATACTTCGGCAAAATGACTTTAAGGGCTCCGGTTTGATGAGTAAAAATTTTTTTTGTCTTATATCCGTAAATCTTTTGAGATATTATTATTTCGCTTATCATTGCCAATATGTAGATCTATTTATAATACAAATATTTTATTTCAAGCATACTTTTATTCAACCAATAGCTTTCAAGCTATACTAAAAAACTTTTCGAAAACTAAAGGTAAAGTATTGCGATCAAATTCAGACTATTAGAGAGCTCTTTCCAAACACAATGCCATCTACTATATATTATTTTTCAAAATGTATATATAATATATACTATTTATATAGATAGTATCTTCAAAAAATATATATATATATCTTTTATTTGGCCAACAGTTAATAACATTTTAATATTAAACTAATGTTATTTTAGAGGTATTGAAAAAGACCTATCAAAGCAAAAGTAATAGCTGTGTATAACGTGATTTGACGTATGGATACTTTAAAGTAGCTCTCTAAACTGATTTTGGTAGGAAAAACGGTATCTGGTAGTTAAAAAAACAATTTTACATAAGTGATGTTATCTGCAGTGGTCACTTTTGATAGATATTATCAACACCTATAAAATAATGATATAATAAAATGTTTGAATTTTCTAAACTGTTCCTCCATCTAAAATCAGGCAGGGTATAGTACCTGTTCTAGATGTCAGTTAATATTTTTCCTTTGAACATTGGACTGTAGTAAACATCTATATTTTTTGGCATATCACCACTTCACTTTGACAATTCATAGATAATCTACACCTGTTGTTATTATTATTAGTAGTACCGCGTCTTACTACCCGTTCGGGCTATACGCACTTACGCTAATGTGTAATGGTAGGGTGATTGTGATATGAAATGGAGGACCTACAGTTTAACGTGGAATCCGAACCACGGTGGAGGCCTGGCATTCCTCACATTCACAAGTTGTGATTAATACACGTCTAGTCAGAGGTGAAGGAAGGGTTTGGTAATCAGATAAATATGTGCCAGGATCGAGGATTGAACCCCGGACCTCCAACACCGAAGTCTGACACCTTACCCCTAGACCACCAGGTCACCATCTACACCTGTTATAATGTAACATGTCTTTAGAGTCTTCATTCTTCGAAGCGTGGGCGCATACACAAACTCACCGACTGTATTTGTTGCCGGGTGTAAGGACTATTTTGATAAAGGAAGAAGATTTTATGTAGCCAGAAAAGCAAATTGTGAAGCCCATGTATGTTAATATTAATAATAAATTCAAGTTCATGTTTTCAGAGCAAATCGAAATAGTTTTTCTCGTAATTTTTATCTTACTAGACTTATTCTGCATAGTAAAAATCCATTTTAAAATTACAAACAACATGCTATGAACTGATAAAGAAGAATCCAAGCTATTTTGACGTTTCACATCCATCCTAGATGAAACCTTCTGAGCATCATTTTACCCTCAGTCATGTTCCTGATAAAGGATAAACATAAAAACGTTAAATAGAAACGACGGTTAATTTATAGCGCTCAATCTATTTATATTGTATGTTTTTTTTATAAAAGTCAAACAATTAAAAAATACCACGCCGAAAAAAAGGTGCTTTTATCACATGATAAAAGTGAACAAACTAATGGATACTCTAGAAAAAAACAAACAAAACAGAACATAGTTTTAAAAAGGGCGTATTGAATGTTGGGTAACAAAAATGCAAACCTTTTACATTTTTATTTTGCACGAGTAATTTTAGGTACTGTCCCACAAAGCACTATAAAACGAACGGGTCTCTGTTAAACACACTTAATAAAACAAAATTCTTTCGGCGCGCTTATTTTTACGAGTCGCCCCAAAGTGTTCGGACATAAACTTTACTTTTATGGTACCTTTCAAGAAGCTAAGAGTACGCGCTCTTTATAGAGGAGGTACTGAATATCACAGGGTAGCTTTAAAACGGTTTTAAAGAAACACCACGTTATTTTTAAGGTAAGGAAAAAAGAAAGCTAAGAAGTCCACCCTCGTTACTTTTATTTTCAAGAGGACAGGTGCAGAATGTTTTATATCTATAACAGGAATCTGGTAGGAAGAAACATTTACAAAATACAAATTATCTTTTTGGAATCTACCTTGCCAAGTTTTAAACATATCATTAGTATTATTTCATTAGCATCTATTTTATCTATGGAAAATGACAGTTACAAACCACATTCCTCTACGTATAAATATCTGAAAATTGTTTTAGTAGCTTTTATTGCTGTCAATAAAGTTACTTTCTATCTATGTGACGTATTAGTCACTTTCTAACAATTATACTCAATAAAACCATATAATTGGTTTAAAACTATTACTACCGGATCTAATAGGTTCTAATAATATGTGGCAGATATAGACTCACTGCGACATCCAAGCGGGAGACACCCAATTCTCTTCAAAAATGCCTCAGCTAACGAGGCTACTCGGTTTCCGAAGACCAGTACACAAAAACATCTAACACCCGGGCCAGACGACGACGAGTAAATGAGAGAGGCTTCATTCGGGGTCTTTCCAAAAGACGTCGACAAGCACTAGTTGTCGAGTGACGTGATCTTTTATTATTACCACCCCCTTCTTACGTAGAGATAACTTTGCCGAATTTTGTTAGTCCCAATGGTATAAAAATCGGCCTCTCCTCGGTTCACGTATATCTATTCTATTGTAACCATTCGTCGGAGGCACTGCTGGAAGAAATTCACGAGCATCTGCTCAGACTACGTACTGAAGACCACGATGGATGAGGTGTCTGTGCCAGCTCCTCGCCGCAGAGCAAGCTACGGCGATTACTTTAAGTATTATGGGATGTTGTAATCTTCATTGAACTTTGAGCTCTATTGTTCTATGTCCATAAAACTTAGTTCTTGCATGTCAGTACTACTGACTTATTTCCCTATGCCCATAAGGCATAGTTTATAGCTTTATGCACTACCATTCTATGACTATTAGGCTTAGTCGCAAATGTTAGGGTCAAGATTAGACTCCTTAGACTGCATAACCTTGCTGCGGCTGGTTTAAAGAATATAATAAAATAATGGGGGGAGGGGGGGGCGGTACCAGGTTATCCATTGCTGTGTTTGAAGACCTAATTGGGTCTGTAACTAACACTTGTCTTTGATGTGTACTGGTAAGCGGTGTGCAACCTGTGGAAGTGTTACTTGTCCATAGTAGTGGTCCGCGGGGTTTTGCCTGTAGTGCACGGCCCCCTTGTGGCGCCCTTAGCGTTAGTCGAAAATGATCACTATTTTGTATATTAATATTGTCCCCTTTCCAGGGTAGCAGTATAACTATACTATTGATTGCTAAGGCAATACTAATTAAGAAGTGTCCGACCATAGTATTTATTTGTCGCGTCTAGATTCCTGGTAGTTCGCCATTTACTAGTTGTAAAATAATAGTTTCTCTTCTAGGAGCGTGTAGTGTTCTAATGTCTAACTCTCTATGGAGTTAACTCAAGCCAGCTAGCTCATGCTAATTACCGCCCTTGTAGCTCCTTAAACTGGGACCAAATTGAAGTAGCTTAGTTCTTTACATTTGAAATTATGTGTTGTGGTTGGAAGACTCACAGTCTGCTGGCTGAAGTAGAACTATCCGTGATAATTTTGTAATTAGATTTAATTACCTCTTCTTATTTATATGGAGTATGTGTTGCAGCCTTGCAGCCTATTTTATGACTTATTACTTGTCCTGCATTAACGAGTTAAAGGCTTTCTTATTTAAACCTATGACCTATATGTGTGGGTTGTAGTGTGTACCGGGTTGATTCACACCTGATGCTCTTTTGTCGAGCTATTCATATTATTGTTACCATTTATACTCTCATGTTTAAACTATATAATATGGTTTGAATAATCTCTACATATAATCCTATTGTACTTGCTATTGACTTGATTGAATATTAATAATATTAATAAACTAATTTGTTAAACTTGTAAATCATTATTATATTTTGTTCCTTCCCATTTATAAGTACATGAATGTTTTATCTAGATAGGAATATGTTCCTGCCCTTCCATCTAGTAGGCAATGACCTGTTCGGGCCAGTGTCGAGAAGATTTGGACCTTCCATTCTTCCTTTTCTCATTATTTTTCAATTTTTCCTTTTCACACTTAACTATTTTCATCTATCTATTACAACTTTTTCAATTCTTAAAGTTCTCTCCCTTTCGTAACATTTTTATTATCTATGACTCGGCAGAAGTATCTAACCATACATCTTAATTTCAATCACACAACCGTTCATATTTTCTCAGTTGGATTCTAGTTTCTACAAGAGCACCTCAATCAGGCTGTATTTAATGGTAAGCATGGTATTTCATTCTTCACAGTGGTTTAGTTTTCAAGTTTATTCATTTCCTTTTCCAAATTGTTTCTATCATATAGGCCAACGCCCATTTACTTGAACCATAACTAGTTGCATTTCTTTGTTTTTCTTCTATTTAGTCTGAGGATGATGCCGTAGAGCGTCGAAACATGTAACATCACTAAAAAAAGGGCGTCTCTACGAAGCCTGAAAAAGGAGCAAGGGAATAAGATAAGAGAATAAAATTCAAAAATATATATTTTTTTTAATTTTAATTTTAATTTTAATTATTCAACATTGTCAATTTTTCAATTTTACCAATTAATTACTGCTTCAATTGTATGGTTACAGATTTAACATCCTAGTCTTGGATAATATGTAGATATAGTTTAGTCAAATTATATAATTTTATTGTGTGTTAAAAGTTCACTTGTTTATGTAGAGTGGTGACTCACATTTTAATGTGTTTTTTACTGTTTGTCATATACAATCTTATATGTTAATTGACGATATCCACTTGAACTTATCTTTGCTTAATATCTTTATCTATATAATAATTTACATTCAACTATGTTGGGCAGAGTAGTGATCGAAATACACAATATGTATAAACTATTGTTAACACAATTTATAGCACGACCGGTACAGCGCTTAGCTGGAGCATCACTAACAGTTTATTATTTGAAAAAGCCTTTAAAGACTAAATTCATGAGACATCTGTCGGCGTTACAGTGAACTACAAATGTAAACAAACAATAACGTTTTGACGGTAATAATGGAACTCCAACACTCCCCCTCAATTTTGAGTCCAAAAGGTCAATAGGTAACAATCAAGCACGTAAACCCAATTCATTGACACACTTCTCGTGCTTGGCTCCAGGAAGAGGTTTTGTTAAAATGTCAGCTACCATATCCTCAGTGGAAAGATATTCAAGCCTTAGTGGGTGATCTTGGAGAGCTTGACGAATAAAATGAAATTTTATGTCAATATGTTTTGATCTTGAGTGGAAGACAGGGTTATGTGCCAATTTTCCAGCTGATTGATTATCATTGAAAATAATGATGTTCGACAACTCCTTTAAACTAAGTTCTCGTACGAAGGTCATCAGGAAGATAGCTTCCTTTGCAGCTTCGGTGAGACTCATATATTCTGCCTCGGTTGAAGATAAAGCAACGGTTCTCTGCTTTCTTGAGCACCATGATACCGCCGCTCCAGACAAAGTGAAAGTGTAACCTGTATAGAACTTTCTGTCAGTGTCACAGTTTCCCCAGTCGGCGTCTGCGAAGCCAGAAATGCCTTCATTATCCCTGGAGTAAACCAACTTCTTGTCAATGGTTCCTTGTAGATATCTTAGCACACGCTTGGCGGCTTGCCAGTGAGTTGAGGTGTGACAATTATTATATTGACTCAGCATGTTGACTGCGTAAGCGATGTCAGGACGGGTACCGATGGCGATGTACATGAGGGCTCCAATCAACTCTCTGAATGGATATTGCTTTGTTTCTTCTGTGTTAGTGGAGGAAGAATCAAACTTGACCCCGGTTGATATCGGTGTCTTCGCTGGTTTGCAGTCATCCATCCCGAACTTATGTAAGACATCCCTGATGTAGCCACTCTGACATAACGTGACTTTGTCCTTGGATTGGTTCACTTCAATTCCTAAACAATGATTTATAGCTCCAAGGTCCTTTACATCAAATTTGTTTGACAGTTCACCTTTAATGTCTCTGGTTCACTCCGGGTTTCCAGAAGCGATCACGATGTCATCAACATAGATGAGCACATAGACTGGGTGTTTACTTCGACTATCGACGTACACGCATGGGTCAGAGTTTGTGGGCTGCAACCCGATGGATTCTAAGGTTGCACTTAATTTAGCGTGCCACTGTCGACCAGCTTGACGGAGCCCGTAAATGGCCTTCCGAAGTTTGCAGACTTTGTTACCGGATTTCAGTTTATGAAGCATGTCTTTTGCTTTCTCAACAATGCTGTCATCATTTTCAGTCCTAATCATCTTTTGTAGTGCCTCGACAAGCAAGTCCGGCTGTTCCATGAATGTTAGTGTGTCGATGTCACCATTCAGATAGGCCGTTGTAATGTCAAGCTGTGAGACTTTTAAGTTGAGCTTAGCTGACAATGCCATGAGTAATCGAAATGATTCGATCCTGGCAACTGGAGCAAAAGTGTCCACAAAGTCGATTCCTGGTCTTTGGGCAAAGCCTCTTGCGACCACCCTTGCTTTCCTTCGAAGTAACGTTCCATCAGGTTTATACTTGTTTCGGAGAACCGCCCTACAGTCAATCACTCTATTGTTGGTCGGCCTATCAACGATTTCCCAAGTGTCGTTGGCGACCAAGCATCTGATCTCAGAATAGATTGCTTCGAACCATTCCTCGCTATCTGGCCCCTTCATGGCACTGTCGATGTGAATCTCTGAGGCATTCATCGCAACTGGGGCATTATGAAACGATCCATTTTCCATGTTACTTTGAACATTGTTATGCTCCATAGTTTGAGATGATGCAGTGCTTGAATGCCCAGTATCTTTATCGTATGGCAGATCATTGTTGAGAGCAAGTTTCCGATCGGCCCGTTTGGCCGCAGGCTGGTATATTTTAGTGGGGCGACCCCTTCTTCCACCTCGAATCCATGAAATGGTTCATCATCTTCCAGAGCGTTCGGACTGATCTCTACGTCCTTTTGCGAGGACTCTTCTTCACTGAAACCTCCTCCTTCATATTGACGGGATATTTCTTCTTCTTGAAGAAAGTCTCCAGATGTGTGTTCGGGCCCAGGCTTGGCACAGAATCTTATGTCCCTGGAGACACGGATTTTTCGTTCACTTGGTAGCCATACCCGGTAGGCCTTGGAACAGTCAGAGTAGCCAACAAAGACCCCTTTCTTTCCTTTGGGCTCGAACTTTCCTTTATTGGGAGACTTGTCGAGGATGATGGCTTTCTCCCCAAATATACGAAGATGCGAGATATTCGGCCGTCTTCCCAACCATCTTTCGTATGGAGTTCCTTCGGACAACCCTTTTGTTGTGCATCGATTTCGGATGTGGTTGGCTGTCGCTATGGCTTCGGCCCAAAAGGACAGTGGCATTCCAGACTCTAATAGCATGCACCTAGCAGCCTCAACCAGAGTGCGGTTCTTCCTTTCTGCGACACCGTTCTGTTGTGGGGTGTGCGGAGTTGTTAGACGTCGTTGGATGCCTGCACGTTTGAGGATGGAATCCATTTTGTCGTTGCAATATTCTTTGCCATTATCCGATTGAAGAGCTTTTATCTTATGCCCTGTTTGATTTTCGGCTAGATTCTTGAACTCAATGAACTTCTCAGTGACCTCTCCCTTGTGACGAAGGAAATATACTTGACACCATCGACTGTAGTCATCTATGAAGGTTACAAAATAACGTGCGCCACCTTGAGATGCTTCCCTCATCGGCCCGCAGACATCAGAATGGATTAACTCCAGAAGCTCTTTTGAGGTTACCTCTCGTTTGGTGAAGGGAGTTGATGTTATTTTACCTTCTAGACAGGTGTGACAATTTTTTAAGTCAGTTGAGTCATTGAATTTTAAACCGATCACACATTGGTTCTTGAGCATATTAACCATGTCCTTCAAGTTCAAATGACCAAGTCGAGCGTGCCAAATTTCTAATTCACTTTTTAGAACTTTTGGTCCTGTGACCATGCACGCTTGCTGATCGCTTTCACATAAGTAGAATAAGTCACCAATTCTATTCGCAACAACTTTAATGTCACCGTTTATACCTTCTATGAGCGCGCGATCTTTTTCAAATGTCACCTTGTTGTTGTTGTCAACAATTTTTGCCACAGAGATGAGGTTCGTTCGGAGGTCGGGTACATATAAGGCGTCTTTCAATGTGATAGAGTCTGTCACACTGTTCGCGGTGGTGATTTGCACGTCACCTTTCGCTTTTACTTGCGTGGCGCTGTCATCGGCAAGTTTAAGATTCCTGTACATTTTCTTCTTGCTCGTGAATGCATGTTCATTGTTGCATAAGTGAGATGTGCAACCACTATCAATGCACCAAAGGTTGTTTATATTGCTTGATTTTGTAATTTCTTTGTCAACGAAAAAACAACAATGGGCCTCGTCAGCTTTATTTGCCGTTTGTTCGCTCAACTTCTTTTTAAAGAAACAATCGGCCTCCCTGTGTCCTTTCTTTTTGCAAAAACCGCATTTATAGTTTGGTTGTGGTTTTTGTTTACGTTTCTGTTCGGATCCAGCACTACTGCTCGTACCACCTTTTGGTCGGTTCACGAACTGTTTTCCTGACTTGACAAACATGGCGGAACTTCCATTTTCCGGAGCACGCGCGTTATGTTCTTCCAAAACTTTCACTTTCAACGTTTCGGCGTCAGGTAAATTGTCGCGGGATTCGATTGCACATCGAAAGTTGTCATAACTGCTGGGGAGACTATATAGCAGCATGATCGTCAACAGGTCGCCGTTTATGTCCACTTCCATTGCTTGCAACTTATCCACAGCATCAAAAAATCCAGCGAGATGTTCCGTCACATCGTCGCCATCTTGCATCTTGTGTTGTGTGAGACGTTTGAGCAATGTTGCTTTGCGAGCAGGCCCCTTTGATGCGTAAATTGATTCTAGTTTGATCCATGCATCGCGTGAAGTAACGCATCCTCGAATCTGTTTTAATTCAGATGGATTGATGGACAGGATCAAATCAGCCTTTGCCTTTCGATCGGCCGCTAACCAAGCCTTGTGTGCAGCTTGCGTGGCAACAAGCACCGCGTTTTCGCCAACCACTTCGGGTTGTGGTATTTCTCCTGACACATATCCCCATGTATCATTTTTTATCAACAAGGCTTCGGCTTGTATTTTCCATGTATCGTAGTTGTCGCGTGACAACATCTCGAGTCGTGTTGAATGCGTCGCGTTCGCGTGCGCCATTTTCTTAGGCTAACGAATCGTTCAACTTCTGCACTTTTTCTGATTCATAACTTTTCGTTTAATCAAAATATTGTTTCGTTTCCGATCGCGTAACTCGCGTAACCTGGGCCCATAACCTGTTGGGCAGAGTAGTGATCGAAATACACAATATGTATAAACTATTGTTAACACAATTTATAGCACGACCGGTACAGCGCTTAGCTGGAGCATCACTAACAGTTTATTATTTGAAAAAGCCTTTAAAGACTAAATTCATGAGAAATCTGTCGGCGTTACAGTGAACTACAAATGTAAACAAACAATAACGTTTTGACGGTAATAATTGAACTCCAACAAACTATAATATCATAATGTAACTGTAACACGTTAATGTTAAATTGACAATATCCTCTTTAACTTATCTTCTCAGATATATTCATTAAAATGTTATTTTCCACAATTTTTTTTCTTATTATCTTTATCTTAAATAATTTTTTACATTGAATTCTACAAACATAGTGTGCCTGCTTCCTTATTACCATTTCCATCATGTTTTTCAAAAATATACTAAAGGAGTTTCTCAAACTGTGGTACGCGTGCCCCCAGGGATACGCGTCTTAATAGGAGTTTTATTAAACAAAACACGGTTTTTATATAGCACTAAGTCTGATAGATTAACGTAAATTTTGACAAGATTTCGTGGAGTCTTATAAACTTTTCTTTACCTCTGTCATAGATTATCTTGTTTATCTTACCACTACGGCTTCATTAAAATTTAGAACGGCCGTTTGTACTTTTTATTTACAAAATATCATAAATTTGTTTCATTTTTACTTTCTTTCGACCCCTATGAGAGAGAAATATGTCAATCGTAAAAATAATCACTCTTGATATTTTGATAAGTGATGACGTTTCATGACCCCCCTGGAACAGAAATGTAGTTTTCGCGATGCTGTCTTTTTGTATTTCGGACTAGAGCCGAAACAATTGAACCAATTGGGCTAAAAAATAATTTGTATCTAAGGTTTCCATAAGGTTCCCCCGAGTTTTGGAATTAGATATACAACTCTACGATTAAAGGTAGTTTACTGAATAACAAAAAGAGAAAATATAGATTTGGTTGAAATCCGTTAAACGATTTCGATTCAATTTTGTAGCTAGGCATAGTTAGAAATTACAAACAAAATGAAAGCTCTCTTTTTCCCATGGAAATGACTTTGAGGGTATTTATATGAGCGTAAATTTCCAATTTCGTTAATATCTACAAAATCATTTGAGATGCTAAATAACTTATCATTGTAACGTTGTAGTACTGATCAAATTTAAAGTCTTCTATCTGGGATATATTTTTATAAAACCTAGTGCTATTCAAATTTAAAATATTTATTTGGGGTAAATTTTCATAAACCAATAGTTCCTAAGATATCAGCATATATATATTTTCATAAACCAATAGTTCCTGAGATATCAGTATATATATGGTGATATCTCAGGAATTATTGGTTTATGAAAATATATATATGCTGATATCTTAGGAACTATTGGTTTATGAAAATTTACCCCAAATAAAAGATTTTAAGTTTGAATGGCACTAGGTTTTATAAAAATATATGCCAAATAGAAGACTTTAAATTGACAGTAATAGAAATTACGATGAAATGACTGAACAGAATTCGACAAACTAACAACCATTTTGAAGATTAGGGCAACAGAATGCCAGTAAAAATAGTGGCCTAAAACTAAAACCCAGTTTTCCTAGCGAGTATTCTATCTTTTCCTTCTGTGTGGGAAGTGGTTCATCTGTACAATCATACTTTGTGTACATCACCATGGAAACCATGATTTGTGTATAGTTGTATATTGGTAAATTAAATATTTGTCTTTGTTTAAAAATAATATCAGCCCAATCTTTACTTGAGTGGTTTGGTGCAAAGAATAGATAGGGATCTGGGGGAGGGCGGGGGTCATTTTAAAGTTCTCATCGGGGCGTGAAGGGGAAAAATAGGAAAAATATACGTCTTTATTAAAATAATACACCGACAATAAAAGTATATATAAAAGAAAAGTTGATAGCCTTTTACGAGTAAACTTTTAACTAAAAAGTGAGAGAGGGCTTATTATATGGATCCTTTCTCAATAAAAGGTTTAAAATAAATTTTAGTGTGATAATCTGCAGCCATCACTGCAACGACCCACTAGTGTGTGTGTGTGTGTGTGTGTGTTACTTACAACCGGGTTTGCAAATGTTTATATACACACGCGCGCACACACACACATCCAAACTCATTATTTAAAAAAAATCACCAAAACTGATACTTAGATAGTTAAAATGGCTATTTCTTTTTAACAATATTCAAGATAATTCTTCTTCTTCTTCTTCTTCTTATTATTATTATTAGCACCACGTCTTACTACCCATTCGGGTTATACGCACTTACGCTAATGTGTAATGGTAGGGTGATTGTGAGATGAAATGGAGGACCTACAGTTTAACGTGGAATCCGAACCACGGTGGAGGCCTGGCATTCATCACATTCACAAGATGTCTTGTCAGAGGTGAAGGAAGGGTTTGGTAATCAGATAGATCTATGCCGGGACCGAGGATTGAACCCCGGCCGCCAGCATAGAAGTCTGACACCTTACCCCTAGACCACCAGGTCACCTATAATTCTTATTGTTTTTGAGCTTTTAATACATACCAAAACATATTTAAACATCTTTTTATAATACATGAAACAAAATGTAGACAATATCTTCACGAACTTAACAACTCAACCTTTTAATTTCCGAATTATGCTCAGTATTATTGATTTAAATGCGATGTAACGATAGCAACATTCCAATAAAATATAAATGATTCCCCTGTTCAGGCATTTCAATTTAGATTCGTTATGATCAGCATCCAAAGCGAAATATTCATCCAAAGAGAAAATGGTGATGTTTTCAGACCAACAAATAAATATTGAGTTATTATTTTTTAGCCAAAGAGATATATTTTATTTAAAGATTTACGGTCATGAAACACATAACGGTTTCCATGGTGATTAAACAAATAATTAAAGACTGAAAATTCCCTGTGAAAATATTGTTTCCGTGGAAAACTACAATTGTCCCCGACATCCTGAACTCCCAACCGTTAAAATGAGTGGTCGTTTGTCAAAATCTGTTTAGTAATTTCCTCGTAATTTCTATTACCGGAAAAGGGATTATCAAATTATTTATAAGATTTTGTGTGTGTGTGACTTTGAAATATGAAAGTGATTGTTGTGGTCTTTGGTGGACAGGATTTTCTTATTTTCTTTACGTTTTTAAACCGTGTATATTATTTCATCAATGCTCTTAAGTTGAGTGTTTCTGCAACGATGTACATCATCTCATTTCACAAATCTTACTAGTTTTTAGCTATAGTTTCTATTTTAAGATGAAAGAGAAAGCCTGTGTGGTACACCGTGTCATTTATTTTTATTAAGAGCTTGAAGGGGTACATTAGTTAGACCAAAGCCTCGGAAGGAAGGGTATGACTAGCTAAAGTCTGGAAAATACATTATTAAGGGAACTGCCTCATCCAATTCCTAATTCGGGTCCTTAACTCAGTCGATAAGCGGAGCTGAGAATTTATCTTTAATGAAAGTGGAGTTTTTCCTTTCACTTGGGTAAAATTACGTGCAAGTTGTGTGTTGATGTAATCAATTGGTTCAAAAAGCGCACGTTAACTAGCTCTAATAAATACTTGTCATTTACTACCAAGCAATCTTTACTATCGTGTAGATTAATGAGTGTCAATAGTGTCCAATATGTTAGTCATATTGGTTCTATTTAATCTAAGTAAATACAACAAGGAAGGTTAATGTTATAGAATTGTTTAAGTTTAAGTTGGACAGCTTTTTCTGTATCAGGAGTATATAAAGTCAATTTTTCCTGAAAATCTAAATTTACGTAGATTTTATTTCAAGGGCATGCTTTATTTTCAACAAACAGTTAAGAAAAAATAAATGATAAAATAAATGAGGAATCAAACAAAGCGATACAGTTTTGTTTAGGTTTCTCGTTCTTTATTAAATCACTTTTATAATACAACTGTGTCTGATTTTTTTAAATGTATTTACATAAGTGTTGGGATTGTATAATCCTGAGTAGAAAATTAAGTGAAATATGTAAAGATAGTAAACACTAGACGTATTAATAAAAGATTCACAGATTTCCGAAGGGCACAGATTACAAAGTAATCAGTAGCAAAACAAAAATCTAGGAACGTGATTGGTCTATTTGTGTAAATTAAAAAAATGTTTAAAATCGTTGTATAATTTAAGGTACAAACTGTAGAGTGAAACAAACAACTCTGTGAAAAAAATAAGAAATAATGTTAAAAATACGTGTGAAGCTTTCTTTTATTCTCTTCCCTCCAAACATTTTTCTACTCTCCCAAACCCTTACAATCGGCCCCTACAACCACAAGATGGTTTTGTTTATAATACGCGGTTATGGTATGGATGCAAAATGTAAACAATATTTCCTCTTCTTCCCTTTTAAGAAAAAAGTTTATTTTTACGGGTCTATGGAGACGGCGCCTTACTCTCCGTGGGGTGTTTATGAACGGTTACAGGGACGCCGACACCCCGCGTCATGTTGCCAGAGCATTTCTCGGCCGAATAACACCCGTTACCCACTCGGTGAACCATCGCAGCTTACCTCTCACTTTTCTCATGTCATCAATGCGCGCAAGATTGTTTTCAAGATGGCACATTTTTAGATATGATTTCAGGACCAACACAATCCCCTTAACTTAAAAATGATTTAGCACCCACATCGATGAGCAAACGGACTAAACTTCTCCGACTGCCTATGAACGTGAGACTTGTTGAACTATAATTTTAAGTTTACTTCTGTGGTGATTCGAATTTAACAATACACGTTCAATAGTTCGCCAGAGTCTTTCTCAGTGGTATTGGGGTAAAGTGCTCGCATGTTCGTGGGTTCAAACCCAGACGGGGTCAAAGGATTTTTCTTGGATGATACAAATACGTAGCACTATTTCCTTCGGGGGTAAATGTGTTGGGGGGGAGTAAAGCCGTCGGTGCCATGTAAATTGTGACGTATAAGAGAAGCCTGGAAGGTTTGTGAGAATTCATTTTCCGGCAAAATTGGTAGATGCTTTCACTCTGGCTCGTATACATTCTCGTGAATTGATATAATCAGTCGGTTCAGAAAGTGCACATTAAATAACTCAAATAAAAATAGATAACAGTACACAGGAAAATGTAGCACAACAAACTCATAAAACAAACGTATAGTATTTACCCACTCAATTGGTGATCGAAATAAAGTATTCCCGTAGTCAGGGCAGTGACAGAGGGGATCTAGAGGTACAAATGTACCGGGCCTCGGGTTAAAGGGGGGGCTTTATTTCTTTATAATTTGTGATGCTCCAGTAGATGCAGCTCACACCTAGCAAAATGGCTTCATTTCACACTATGTTCATAAAGATGAATAAACCAGGCAATGAACAGTTTAGGAAATATTTAATGAAATTTGTCATAAGAATGGCTTGGAATTCGTAGGGACTACAACATCATGGTATCGATATTGACGATTGCAGAGGACAAGCCTATGCTAATAGGAGTATAATATGTATGCACAAGTTAGAGGAGTTCAGGCAGAAAAAAAAATCTGGAAAAAACACCCAATGACAATCTACTCCCCATGTGGTGCACACTCATTGAATCTTGTAGGTCTACATTCTGTATCTTGTTTTTTGTTGTATCGGTTATACATAATACAACTGTCATATTAAACGAGTTTTACCTCTTTTTTATCATTTGTTTTAAATGCTAACCTTGTAAGAGTCTTGAATGTATGAGGAGGGTAAAGGGAGGCCACAATTCGTCAGTATAACGGGCCTCAATATTTAAAGTGCCAGCCCTGCATGTAGTCAACCATACTAACCACTCCACAAAAGTGGACGAGATCTCACGTGAGTCAACTTTTATTTATGGCACATTCAATAAATTAATAATAGGCCTCCGTTAATTTTCATAACAAGTTTTTGTCGCTTCTCCAATTTAATTCATAATAACTGTAAATTTCTCTCCAACTGTACATTTTCAGGCAAGCCCTCATTAAAGTAGATTGATTTTCACATTTAATTTGATTACAAATTAATTTGAATGAAACCCATTCTAAAAACTGAAAACGCATATTATTACAATATTACACAGTTTATAAAATGACGGTGAAATGTATCATCCCAGTCCTTAAATAAGATATTACAGATACATAATGCTTTCATCAAAAATTCTATTTTGGATAGTGTCTGCATTTAGTAGCCTTTTAATTATAGGTAAATATATTCCAAACAATTATTAGGCGTAGTCAATTTTTACTGATTTTAGTATGAATAACAATTTATGTCATTAAGTGTTGAAAATAGCTCGCTGGGGGTAAAACGACCCGTTAAATCTCTATTAGATTTTTTACCCTCCGACGGAAGGGAAGGAAAAAAGTTTGAATGAGGTGTCACAAGCTTCTACCACCAACAGGATTTAATACAAAAACCCATCTTCCCGTAGCAACCTGAGAAGACAAATTCGAAAATCGCATTAAAAGGATATGATCTTTCTATTGGAACGATTCTTTTTTTTTTTTTACATTTCCATCAAGCGAATTTACATCATCTTTGTAATGCGATTTTCCCTTCTGTCAGTATTTAATATGATTTCTTATTTAGTTAATAGATAAGATAGTTTTAATTTAACTAACTAAAACTGTTAAATCTTTTAAAAATGTAACAGAAATTTAGTTCGATTTCTTAACTCAATCTATAGCGTGTTTGCCTATTTAACTAAGGCCCCCGGGAGCGATTCCTAGCATGCCCAAAAATGTATCATTGGTAAAATGCGAGTTTCCTCGTTAACAGTGATAAATTAACGACTGGGGGCTGGGTGTTGTGTCTGTTCTAAATTTAAAATAGTTTATATGACGATTGCTGATATATAAATTGGTTCGGAAAATGCAAGAAAGATACCTAAAAATAGATTATACATATGCGTCGGAGAGTAGCTAGCTTGTCTTTGATTTATCGTGATATAATTCCCTAAGTGTGTAATAATTTAAATTATATTTTGTGCTTGTTTGTTTGTGTGTAATTTCTTCAATAAAAGATGAAGGAAATACACTTGAGTTGAGTAGGTTAAGGCGATTGGCCCTTCTCATTTGGCGTGGAAATGCAGAGCCACGAGAACAAATGGCTATCTTCAAGCATTTTTATTGTTTTGCCATTTTCTTTTCAGAAACGGTTTGTTCAAGAATAAAAGCATGTTGATTAAGTTATATTTTTATATACAAAACTCCTCTATTATTTTAACAGTAATCAAATATCGATAAAATTTAAATTTTTCAATAGTAAACTGCTTGCTTCATAACAAAAAATAAGAAAATGTAACAATTAATAAACATCGATATATTATCATAGAAGGGGTGTTGAAAATATTAACATAAAAATTTCACTCGTTCTCGAGAAAACTGATATTTCCAAACGTATGATTTTCCCGCAAGACATGTTCGGTATCTAGCGCCATCTACTGTTTACGGGATCCATCTGTTCTTGTAGGCGCGGAAGGATACTTGTGTCGGTGTGAAGCCACGCCACGCCCTTCACCCTCCCGCACACCATTCCACAAAATAGGTTTTAGACTTGCACTTGACAGAGCCAAGTGCTTAAGTTTACCAGGTAAATAGTTATAAAAAAAAAGGAATGTGGAATGTTTTGACAAGAAAGAGAGTAGATAGAAATACTAGAGAGAGATGAGAAGAATGGAAAAATAACTGTAGAAGGTTTGAAAAGAGAAATGTATGTGATGGCAAGAAATAAACGAATATATAAAGACCAGAGAAAGAAAGAGACGAAAAAAGAGGGGCATAAGGAGTGATAACAATCAAGTGAGAAAGATGTATGTAAAGTGAGTGGGGAAAATGCAACATGGCAAGGAATAAATAAAGATAAGAAATAAAGAGCGCGTGGAAGTGAAAAGAGAGCCAAAGTGTGAGATGCAAGGCAGATATAAGAAGATAGATAAAAAAGAGAAAGAGGAACGAAAAGAGATGGAAAGAAAAAAGTGGGGGATGAAAAATGAGAGGTAGAGAATGTGATGCATTCAAGATACAAGCATATAAATAAACGAGAGGAATATGTAGGAAGAAATGACGAGCGCAATGGCAAGAAGGAAAACAAAAATTAAATTCAAGGAGAGAAAGAAGGGGTGAAAAAAGAGGGGTAGGAAATATGAGGTATGTAAAAGAAAATATAAGAAGAGATAAATAAAAGAGGGATGCGAAAAGTTACGGAGTGTGCCGACATGCAAGAAATGAGGAGAGACGAAAGAGACCAGCGTTAGAGGGAGATAAGTAGATGGCTTATTAGAGATATGAATAGAACTCGAGGGAGAAAGATAAATGATACAGAATTATATATGACTCACCTCCAAGATGTGCTCCGGTTGGTTCTCGCGGTCTAACTTCCGCCCAGTCGTTTTAATTACACCTGCAACAACAAATATCAGCTTGATTGAATATCACAAGCAGACTCGTGTTCGCTACTTAGCAAGGAGTTACATCGACCAAGAAATTAGTTTAGAGCTTATAGATATGACACTAGCCCAAAGTATACATCTACACGACATTTATAAACACATTTGACCTCAAACACTATTTATTGGAAATTTGAAACTCTTTGAAAATGGCTTTAAAATTTTAGTTCACTTTGACGAGTTTTTCCGGTGATAAATATTATTTTTATTATCTTAAAATAATATTATTTGAGGGAAGGTTAGATTACTAATTTTATGAAAATATGTAATGATTTTTAAATTACAGAAATTCTAGCAAGCATTCTTATCTGGATATTGTTTTATTTGATTTTCAATTGAAATAGTTTTTCTAAGGAAGACTTATTGAGGTATGGTTTATTGATAGGTAACGGATCTTTGATTATTTTATCATGAACTATAATCGATTACATGATAAAGTATGTATGAATGTGACGTAACATTTATTTTAAAATACCATTTGAGTTGTACTCAGGCGAAAAATCCACAAACGGCAACTTTCTTGCTTATCCTAATGTAGTAAAGTATACCGTAGATTCAGACATTTGTTATTTTTGTACCAACCTACAATAAATATAAGATATGATTTTAGATATCTCATCCTTAATAACTTTTAATGGAATCAGTAACTTCATCATATTAAGAGCCCATCTCATGGCCAATTAATCGGGATTTTAGATACTAGATTACGTTCGAACCAAAATTCTCATCGAAATGTTGTTTCCCTAAATTCTTCATTTGACAAAAGAGTCATATGGATCACCTGAATAGTTGCTTTATTTTAAAAATATAGATGCTGTATTTTTTTTATTGTTTCACTTGTTTTAATTCCAACGAATTCTAAAGTATAATACAGAGAGCCGCCCCACGATGCAATGCTTGGTTCACGCTGTATTAACTTTCCAAGCTACGCGTTATTCAGACGGAATCTTACTAGACGATACATTAAATCACAAACGCTAATTTTATTAAATTTCTGATTTGCTATTGAAAATGTATAAACTTTGATATTTGACAACACTCATCAGAAAAGGCATTTATTTTTAAAAAAGAAAATTATAATCTCTTTGATAGAACTAGAAAAGTTGTATTCGAAAATAATGGTCAAGTTCTTAAATCAATGCTTCTTCTTTGAATATTTTTGAAAATGGAAATTTTTGAGCGCATTATCTATACACTATTTATAAGCTTTATACGTGGGAACAAGGACAAAGGCTTCAGTCTGAGCTTGTCTAGTTGAACGGGAACTGGTAGCTGCGTTAAATCTCCGACAGGATGTAGTGAATTAGTCCCATACCCGAAAAATTGTTTATTATGCTTCCTACACGTAAATGCAGGTAGTAAGAAACAGTGATATATATAATCTTCCGGGCTATTCTAGTATTTAAACTAAATGACCTAGGGATGAGACAGATCTAACTTTAAGGTGGGATGGAAGGAGACGCAGGAAAAGGCCAGTATTTATGCAGCTTTTATTCCAAAAATTTTTGGTCAAAAAAATATAATCTTTCTCCATTACAAACATAGAGTTTAATTTTCTTAACATGTGGATATCAACAGTTCCTGAATATCTGCCATGAGCAATGTGGAATTATCTAACATTTTTTTTAAAATTAAGAGGAGAAACTATCATTAAATTCCAGTTCCCATCTGAAGAAAATTAAATTCTATGTTTGTACTGAAGAAATATTTTATTTATTTAGACCAAAAAACGCGTTTTCCCACGAAAACAGAAAAACACTGTTTTTTTTCTCGTGTCCCCTGCCATCCCACCTTAAAGGCGGTATTACCTGCATTTGCGTGTATATATTGATTTTGGTAGGAAGAATAGTATCTAGTAGTTAATAAAGTTACCAAAACAATTTTAATATATTCATACATAATGTAATTATTAATAGCTATAAAATAACAAAAGGTATAATAAAATGATATTATTCTTGCCGAAAATATATAATTTTGAATTTTATAATCTGTTCTTACAACCAAAATCCGACTATGCTTACATTTATATAAATACAAATACATTAGAGATGGAATTTTCTAATCCTAGATTCCTCAAATACTACGAATCCTATAGTATTCGAGAGATTCGAAATTAGTTTTTTTATTATATTAAAATAATGCTATCGAACTCCACACGGACTGGACTGTCTCGCTCTATTGTTTGGAAAGGGAGATATTTGCTCAAAAATCGTGAATATGTGAAACAAAATAATATACACAAGCAAACCCAAGTATAAAATGCACTATACTTGGGTAAAAATAGTTTAGGAGATATTATAAAAAAAAAATTACGCATCAGACCGGAGCCCTTAAAGTCATTTTGCCGAAATATTGAGAGAAGCCATTTTGTTTGGAATATTTATAAATGTTTAGAAATGAAATTTAATCAAAATCGTTAGAGTCGAGTTTGAAAAAATCTACTTTTTCTCTTTCTGCACGTCAATAAACCAGGCCTTATAGCATATTTTGTGCGTCGAAAAGGATGACATTTTGCTGAAAAAGTAGGAAAAGTAGGACTGCCAATTTGATATACAAAAAAGTAGGACATGTTAAAAACACTATTCACCTCGTAGTGCCAAATTAAAATTTATTATTATTAACTACGCGTCCTACTACCCGTTCGGGTTATACGCACTTACACTAATGTGATATGTGGTAGGGTAATTGTGAGATGAAATGGGGGACCTATAGCTTAACGTGGAATCCGAACCACGGTGGAGGCCTGGCATTCTAAACATTCACGAGTTGTGATGAATATACGTCTTGTCAGAGGTGAAGGAAGGGTTTGCCAATCAGATAAATTTGAGCCGGGACAAAGGATTGAACCCCGGACCCCCAGCACAGAAGTCCGACACCTTACCTCTAGACCGCCAGGACACCAATAAATTATTAAAAACAATGTTTTAATGTTATTGGGCCTGTAGTAAAAATAAGAAAAAGTATTTTACAAAAGAAGAAAGGAGGAATGCTCAGCCATCATCAACTCCTTGCAAACCTCCTTTTATCCTCCCCAGATCCACAACTCCCAAAATTTAATTTATTCTCTCTTTAGTACAGTATTTTACTTTGTCATTTCAATACAAATCCAAATTTGGAAATAATGATAGTGAAACAAAATAGTAATAATAATGATAATTATTACAAAAATGGTGTTAGTTTTCATCAAAAGCTGACATAGGTTAATAAACTGTCTTACACCTAAAAATAACCTGTGAAACATATTTTAAAATATTTCTTTTACCCCCGTTTGGGCTATATGAAAAAAAAAAAAGAATTACTCATTCTATTGTTTTGGGGTTTCTTTGATTCATATTGACTTTCACAAAAGTAGTCCAACATTGTTGTCTTTCTCTTTATAATATGATTTTGTTTGTTTCTTATTTTCTCAAAAGAAGGGTCACCTTCTTCCAATTTTTTTGCCTGGAGCTTCTAGCGTAGTTTGAGCAATTTGCAAACCTTTCCGATCATTGATTTTCATTGCATTATTAATCCTTTCATTCGCTTCTGCCACTAATGACTTATAAGATTGAACTTCTTTAGCTTATGATTCTTGCTTTTCAAACAGGTTCTCTTTTTGCATTGCCTCTTTAGTTTCCTGCTATTTTTTTTCCAAAACTTTCCTATATGCTTGATACTTTTCACTTTTGATTTTCTCTTTATCTTCTTGCTCTTGTTTCTTCCATTCAGCCTCAATTCTCTTCTTTTCTTCGAGTCCAACCATGTACAACTTATGGGCACCACGATCTTTATGATGAAATTATTCGTGAATGATACTGTGTTACATTGACAGTTGTAATGTTTAAGACCATCTTCGGTAGATTGCATGCCTCTAATGGATCCCTCAGAGGGACAGGTCCTGTTGTCATTAAGATAGTTGGATGTTTGTGAGAATCCTCGCTCTACATCAGTATTTCCTTTGGGTAACACAATAATAGTTTAACAAGCCTTTTAATTTTAGCCTATTCTAGTTGGAAATAGTTCATTATAACACTACCTCCAAAAACAATTTTATAACCATTGAATTTCAAAGACACTGTATATGTGTTCGGGTATACATCGAATTTATTCAAACAGCGTGACACATTAAGATACAATATTTTGTTTTGCTAACTTACCAGCAAAAAGGAAGATCCACACTTCAACCTCTAAAAACCAAACGGTTTCTTTCTTTTTGAGGTCAAAAAGTAAACGTTTTTCTTCAAAAGTAGGACAAAAATGAGCCCCGGTAAACTACCCTCAATTTTAGGGTTAGATATCCAATTCCAAAAACCCCTCGGGGCAAACCTATGAAAACCCTAGTTACCAAGTTTTGCCCGATCGGTAAAATAGTTTAGGCTCTAGTTGGAAGTACAGACAGACAGGCATACCGAAAGTCAAAAACCACTTTTTTTAATTCGGGGGGTCATGAAACGTAAAGATTAATCAAAATCTTGGGTTCAATTTTTTTTTGACGATCACTATACTTTCTCTACCAGTAAGATAGCGATAAAGTAAAGGATTATCTCGAATACCATATATAAACATATTGACTTGATACAACAATTTTAAGCAAATTGATTAAAAAAAAAGTAATTACATTTACTTGTGTAGTTTGGAAGTTTGAAAAAATCACGATATAAAAAGACAGTAATATATTAATATAATTAATTTTAGAAAATGATACGGAACTCCGAACGGACTTTCTCGCTCTTTTGTTTGAAAATGGTAATTATTTACTCAAAACTCGTAATATATGTGAAACGAAATAATATACACTAACAAACCCAAGCATAAATTGCACTATACTTATGTAAAACTTTTTTTTAGTCCCTGTTTTAAATTTTATAATTTTGTTTTTAAAGAATTAATGTACTCATTTGTATGTTTGGACCGATAAAAAAGGATCAGGTCCACAAGGGTCAACTTTTCGTATTAAATTTTCAACTTCCGGTTAAAATTTTCGAAATTTTATTAGGTGTTGCAAATCTTCATGCTATTGCATTACTATTAAATTTCTCATTTATAAATTTTGATCAATAAAATATGTAAATATTGACTATCGAGTCTAAAATGATATAGATCATTGTTGTACAAACACTTCTCCTAAGAGATTTAAGGAAAAACAACATAAACTTTTAGAGACTGACATATTTAATTACTCTATGGCATTGTGAGAATTATTGCGTTAAAACTTAAGTATTATCTCTTTACAACTAAAGCTCACAAAATTGTATTAATATATTTGCCAATATCTTAGAAACTGTTGAATTAATAAAGAAATAAATATTTAACATAAAAGTTTTTAATTTTTAATAGTACTACAATTTTGCAATGATAAGTTATTTAGTATCTCAAATAGTTGCGTAGATATGGAACTTTCTGCTTCTGTAAAGTACCCTTCAATTCATTTTCATGGTAAAATTAAAATATCCAGTTTATTTATAATCTTAATCAACACCAAAATACGAATTTTAATCAAAATCGTTAGAGTCGAATTTGAGAAACTCGATTTTTTCTCTTTTCGCCCTTTCTTAAACTACTCTTAATTTTAAGTTTAAACAAACACACATACAGACGTAATTGCAAAAACAACTTTTTAGGGTTTTGGAGGTTTTGAAACGTCGACATCAATCAACATTTCAGGTTAGATTTTCTTTTGCGGTCGCAATACTTTTACCTTTTGTGTTCGCTTCTTATAAAATATTTGTATTATAAAGATACCTACATATTTGTAACGATAAGTAATTTCATATCTCAAATAGTTTAGGAGATATTATAAAAAAAAAAAGATAATT